>VZSV01000045.1:323033-450254 GCA_013398735.1 Nothocercus julius
TAGGTGACCCTGCGTGTGCAGGGGGGTTGGACTAGATGATCTCTAGAGGTCCCTTCCAACCTTAAGCATTCTATGATTCTATGATATGGCAAAAACGGATCCCAAGGCCAGGTTAGGTGAAGCTGTGCTGTGTCCAGGGTTAAGTGTGCATGGTCTTTTAGTGGGCAGACACTCTGATCCACTGCGACAAGGACCAACTTTGAACGGGAAGATCAGTGGTCGTATGAATTCTGCACTGATTTAGAGCTGATATATTACACCTTTTGGAGATGTTGCATCCTGCACTGTTATGCCTGTGGAGATATTTCTAGAAGGTCACGCCAAGCAACTATGAGCTGAATATTCGTAAAGGCAGATTAGTGATGAGATGTGCTGGTGTGCTTATGCATGGAGAAGATGCTCTGGTCTTTAAAAAATAGGAGCAATATTTGTTACAATTACAAAAGAGAGAAGTTAAGTTGATCAAGTTGCAGGTCAATCTCAATTCTTCTTTTTTTTTTTTTTTTTTTTTCATGCATCTCCTTGAATAATTGGTCTCATGTAGGAGAAGGGTAAAGAGATCACCCAAGGAGATGGGGATGGTTCATCATGTTCATGGTGGTAAGAGAACACCACATGCAAAGAGAACCAGAGAAGAGTTTCCTTAAAATGCTATTATGAAGGCAGTTTGTCCATACAAAGGAGCAGACTATAGTGACTTCTCTGCCAGGCATGCTTTTGAGAGCATCTATGTGAATGCACAAAGAGTTAACATGCCTTAGATATTCTTTGAGTTTTTTAGGTCTGCTAGGATCTAAAAATCATATATTTGAGCTGGGAATATAGGTTGTTTTATTTCTTTCTTCTGGGAAAGAAGCGTGTAGTAAGACTTCACAGTTCATTGTCCAAGGTTTTAATGCTGGCTGAGCTGAAGACTTATGAGAAACTTGTCTCGGGCTTGAGAAAACTCTTGGGGAACCAGGTATTGAAGCACATGCTTGATTTTGAATCCCTAGCTAAGTCCATCCTGTCCCAATGGGAGATGCAGATGCCTCAAGGCTGGACTGGATCCGAGCTGAAGCTGGAGCCAATATTTCTCAATAATATGCTGGTTTTGGAATCTTTGATTAAAAAAAAAAAAAATCATTTTGGATGTGAGACATGATGACATCTGATGGGTTTTATAGCCTCCTTTTACAAAGCATCAGATCTGGAGAGTCTTGTGTGCTTAGAGTGCAACTTCTCCTGCCACCTCTGGGTCATGATTCAAAATGTGCTGTCATATTCTGGAAGCTTCAATCAGCAGCAACAACAACAAATGAAAAAGGTGATGTTTCTGCAGATTTGGAGGGTCAGGAAAAAGGAGGAGATCTGGAATGGAGGAACAAAATATTCATCGCTGTTAGTTGCTCATCAAAACTCAACTTTATTTATATTGAGAGCGGGAAGTGTATAACTAGCAAGGGCAAATGCTGCTAAATATACTTACAAAATAAATATAAACTTTTTATTTTTTTTAATATGACAAATGCCTGTACTAAGGATTTGCTTTGTTGCGCACTGATAGTCAATGAAGAAGGTTTTTAGGTGGAGGAGTATCTCTCCTACCCAATTAATATTGCTGCAAGAAAGCTGTGATGCTATCCGGCACACCATGCACCCAACAAGGTCCTTTTTATTTTTTTTCTTCTAACTAGATCAGTTGATCTGATAAGGATTTTACTCTCTGTACAGACACAGATGTTTGTACCCTTTTGACCACCATGCTTACAACAACTTGGCTATGGAGGGTGTTATAGTTTACTCTTTGCCTGATATTTTATCTCTGAAACTGGGAAAGAGCAAGGAGGAACTGAAAAACTAGAAATGAAGAGAAACGCTGATGATTTGTAAACAAAAAAGAAGAAAAGTCACACAAGAGCTCAGAAATGGGATGTAAATAGGGACCTGTAATTCACATAAATAAAGACTTTATTTCAAGAGAAAAAAATATGGAAATGAATGAGCCATCTCTGGCTGCAGTTGGTATGTAGATCTATGTATAAAACAGCCCTGAAGATGGGCATAAATTTGACCAATTATATCCAGATATTGTAATTATTTTGCAGTCAGTTTTGAAATAAAGTACCTTTATTTCAAAGTATTATATATAAAAATGAGGCTGAAGTACAGTGCTCATCTAATTTTGAGCAACACTGTAAAATTATTTTACTTTTCATTCTGAGCAAAAATATTTTACCCAAGAGTTTCTTTTCGGCGATTTCCCCAATTTCAAATATACCAGGCTCAGGGAAGCAGTGGGAGGAGGGAAATGGATATTTCTTTTGTGAAATGTCTGATTATTTTTTTTTTTCATGGGCTCCCATCCTGGGGCTGAACTAATGAAAAACAATGAGAAATCCTGGAGAATTAAGTGAAGAGGGATTTCCAGGGCGCTGTTGCGAGGTGGGTTGCCCCGTGCTAAGCTCCATGCCTCTGCAGCTAAACCGCTATTGCCTCCTGAGCAAGGTCATTTAAAGCTCACTTCAATATGTCATCATCGCTTTGAAGTCGCAGTAGGAACAGCTGTTTAGCATATCCTACAAGCAAAGCCTCCTGCATGGGGTAGATTGCCTCTCACCGGCTCTGCAGAGGGATGATCGGGACTGAATCCTAATATATTTAACCGTCTTGATGCGTGCTTTGATTTCACATGAAAGTTGCTCACAACAGGGCTGAATCTTACAGTCTGTGGGCTGGAGGGGAGACCGAGCAGCTGAGCTGAAGGCAGCGTGATCATAAGACAATAATTGGGGATAATATAGTATTCAGGAGGGCAAACATAATCATTTCCCATGTGTTACGCTTCCTTGGTAGTAGCAATAATGCCTTTTAAGAGCAGGTTTGTGGGGAGAGCCGCTGCCTGGGGTCACGATCGTTCATGGGCAGCTTGCAGCAGCACCGTGCAAACGTGCCTCGTGTTTCACACCATCTCGTGGACCAAAGCAACGTGGAGCTCTTCCTTCATCAGCATCCCCTGCGCTCCAAGGGTGCTTGTAATCTGAATTTCCCATCTGAACTCTCCGTTTAAGAAGTTGCTCTTCTCCTCTGGAAGCGCAGCTTGTTAGGAAAGACAGCTGTCAATTACTCTTGACATAGATTTAATACTCTTGAGGGCTAGACCTCCCAACTGATCTGCGTGCGATCACTCCATGCAGCAAGGAGACGTGTTTTAGAGGCAATGCTGACTCCTGTTGAGCTCTGCGGGACTCCTTGATTTGCTTTGATAGGGGTAGCTTCGGATTCCCATTGTGTCTTCCTCCGCCTTGTTATCTCCAGGGTCCCCGATACTGCAGAAGAGAGAGGTGCAGTGTTTAGAGCTGGGTGAGTTTTATTCTCTCTGTAGCATTTGTGGAGACTCCAGAGAGAGCGTCGTGGTGTGTGAAAATAAGCTAAGGCATTTCCACCAGCAGGCCAGGAGAAGCTCATGCAGGTGTTAGTCTGGTGGGGATGGGCTCCCTTCTAGAGGAAGGAAGAGAATTAAATTCTGAATCCAGCATGCTGGATAGAAGGCTCCAGGTCCTGGCTGTTTGCCCTGACCATGGCCTCTCCAGCCTCTTAATGGTTGCACTAACCAAGAAGTCCTGCTCTTGCTGGGAAAATGTTGCTTGAAAGAGTACCAAGGAACTCTTATTTTGATGAAGCAATGCGTTCCATCGAGGAGAAGATGTTTCATCAGAGGATTTCTGGTGGGAGGGAATTACTGGCTTGACCTGACTGCGAGGGTTGAGGCACAGGGGAGTCAAACCTCCTTTCCGGTGGGGATGAGAAGAAGATAGGAGGCTGGATGAGAAGAACCTGGGCAGGGTGTTAGGCTAGTTCTGCACCCTGCGTCCTTGGGATGGAAATGTCAGGGGGTGCATGTCTAAAAGAGACGGCTGCAGCCCCACAACATGGTACCAGCCGCGTGGCCCTGTGGCATCTCTGCTGCTTTCCTCCATGAGAATAAATCCCTTGGTTCTCAGTGCGATATTAATCTTCTTTTTCAGCTGCTGAAAGCTGTGACTGCGTTGATTAGCAACAGACAAGCCTGTCACACTTGTGCTAAATTAATGCAGTGGGGTCATATCAGTTAGTGCCACCCTGCTGCTTGGCATCTTGGCACGGAACACTGAGGCCTTCCTGGGACACCCAGGTTGGAGGAGAGAGGATGGACAGGAAAAGAACGGTTACAGCTCTTGCTATTGAATATTTGGGAGCTGCTGGTCTTGCGGCATCTTGCAGTTCTTGTCTCTGCTGCTGCTAATTTTGGGTCGAGGAGAGCTCCCTTCCCTGTGCGTATGCCTTGGTGAGCCTGCACAGCTAGATGGAGGCACAGCTTTTACCAGCCCTTCGTTAGCATTTTGCATGTTCCTGGGGCTGGGAGAAGCATCCAGAGACAAATTTCCAGGCAACATCTTGATCTCAGCTTTTACGGATGAACTCAGAGCCATGCACTGAGATTAAAAAAAAAAAGCCAAGTGGATATTTTTGAAAAAAGATGATGTTACTGTTTAAATAATGCATGATTAAGAGCTTGCAGAATAAGGAAAAACATTCATCCACCCCTGCTTAAAATGAAGAGTACTCGACTTCAGCCAGATTCCCCGCCTGGCTGCAAAGAGTTTTTTCCTGAGTTCTTCTAGCAGCTGAATCCTCAACGTCTTTTCAAGGTGGATCATCCCTTTCTGTTTAAATTTGCACCATTTAATTCTGGAAGATGCACTGATATGTAATGTGCGTGAGGATGGGCTACTCCATCTGCCATGGCCAAGTCCTGAATCACTCAGAACTGTGTGAGGCAGGTATGGGGACTGGTGTGTGTGGATATAGTTGCAGAGTTCAGAACATATGGAAAAGAGGGAAACTTCTTAGTGTAAGTATTTCCATTTGTATTGCAAATGCTCCTGCAATTGCTTTGCAGTACATCTGCACAGAGAAAAGAGGCATCCAAACTTAGTGACTTGCATTCAAGCCTCACTCATGTTTTAGGAGACAGGGTAAAACCCCTACAATAAGCACAGCATGCTTATTTTCCCAAGCAGGTTGTCAATTCATGACACCATATACCTTATATTTGAATTACAGAGTTCTTGGCAAAGCCCTTCAAGCTTTAGACCCGGCACAGAATTATACCAGAGTTTCTCTGTTCTCTGCATGTCCTCCTTGATGTTCTGCATGTGTTCAGGTATCCTCCTAGTCTAAATTTTAGAGACATAAAGCCTGATCCCACAGTGGAAATCTGACTTCCCCCACTGATGCTTTTCCTTTTGTGGATCTTTTTATCCCAACAGGCTCTTCTGCCCCTGAAAAGAAGAGTAGAAAATTAATCAGTGACATCAGGATAAATATTGCAGAGGAGGTGCATGGAGCAAAATGTTTTGAAAAATGTGGTCTATGATTGAAGATCCCGGTGTATAAAGAGTCATTTTTACTTAAAACAGTTTAGTAGCCAAACGGGAGCTGTAAATTGCATTGTCTCTATCCTTGGCTAAGCAAATAAGATCTTTTGAGGCTGCCACATCTCTAGAAGGCTGTTAGAGCTCCACACGCTGAAGGTAAAGAGATGAGGAGAAAGGTTAAGACATTTTTTAGCATACACTACGGTTTGCTCATGTTGGAGGAGGTGCCTTGCTCTGTGCGTAGTAACCCAGGGGTCTGTGATGGTCCATAGCTCCCAAGAAACCTCATTTCCAGGGCTGGCCAGGAAGCCCAGACATGCTTCTGCCCTAAGCATGAGTGGATGCACCTGGAAAGCAATTTCCAACCTGAGCCGTAACTGGGCACAACACATTGAAAATGGGAGACTGAGGCAGCCAGGAAAAGCATTTCCCAGGAACATGCCTAGCAAAACCAGACCTGGTGTATGCTCGTAGGAGAAGGCCATGCTATTAGATATTAGCTTTTTTTTTTTTTAAAAAAAAGTATATATAGTTATATATAGAGAGAGGATATATTTATTTATATTTATATTCATGCTTCATTTTCCACCCCTCCTCTCTAAGAGACTCAGAAAGCTGCAGAGCTTTGCGGGGATGATGGGACAAAACAGTTCATTTGAGAGTGAGCATTGCTGGCTGAAGATTGGTTACAAAGAACATTATTTGCCAAGGGCTGTGTTTCTATAGTACTTGAATAAACTTTGCAGTTTGCTGGCATTCCTAGTTGAACAATTGGACATTTCTGCTTCCCTGGAAGGTAAAATCTCTCTTATCATTATTGTAACAAGATGATGATCTAGCCAAGACTCGCATTGAATTTTAATGTCCTGTGTCATCTACCCAGGCTAAAGAACAGGTCCAGGGAGTAACTGCTTTCCTGAATTGAATTGCCCTAAGGCAGCAAGTGAATTTTTGAAGCTTTAGCATTTTAACTTTGTTTTTTGAACTCTTCGATGAAAATGAGCCAATAAAGTTAGCTGAGAGTCCATACTATACTTGGTGTGATAAAAAATCTGATTAGCTCTGCATTTGGTCTCTACAATCAGATGAACAGTGTAATGAAATCGCCTTAACCTACAGCAGATGCTTTGAATTTTGCTTTTTTAGGGGAAATGAGTGAGTTGTGGCCTGTGCCCTTGTCCTTTCTACACACACCGTGTGCCCAGGAGACAGGAAGGAAGAGGTGCTGCAGGGTATAGCAGATTCTTCACGGAGGGCATATATGGAGTCATGTCTTGATGATTAGCAGGTTTTGCATTCCTCTTTGCTGTTTTTGGTGTGTGTTTAGCTGTCTGTCTCCAGCATTGAGACCAACTCTGTAGAGGCCTGAGTCTGCTTAAACAAACAAGGTAGCCAGACAGATGGGCACAGAGACCTCAGTGGTAGATCTCGAAAGATGTTCATGTTTGTCCTAAATGCAGTTATGGTG
This sequence comes from Nothocercus julius, assembly GCA_013398735.1. Taxonomy (NCBI): domain Eukaryota; kingdom Metazoa; phylum Chordata; class Aves; order Tinamiformes; family Tinamidae; genus Nothocercus; species Nothocercus julius. Next base: position 329,901 of record VZSV01000045.1, read on the forward strand.
AAGGCCATGGAAGATTTCTCACTGATTTCAGAGGAAGCTGAGTGCACCCTTGCTGTCCTTTGCAGCCAGATTAATCCTATCCTGAGCCCCTCAAGAACCCACCTCTCAAACACAGAAGCAGAGCAGGTGAAATAACCCTGAGTGAGACTTTTGCATTCCGTAGTGTCACACATTATGTAGCCTTGTAATGTCACAGATCACAGGCTTTATTACAGCTTTTTCATAAAGTGCGAAGTATTGGATTTGCTTTTATTTTTTAATAGACAGAGTAACAGGGTGGGCCCCTTCAAATTTTTTTTTTGATAGTGCAGCGTGCACCTTTCCTCAAAATATTTGTTGTTACCAGCCAGGCCTAATGTTAGCTAAAATGCAAAAATACCTCTTTGACAACATTCAGCCTGGAGAGGCCTGAGGCTGGGCAGGTATTTTGCTGTGGGACTCATGTTTTGAGAAAAAAAAGCAGGGCCATCGTGTAGGTCTGGGTTTGTTTCATGGCTATGTATCAAGACCAAAATTTGCACCTTTCACTCATTTCTTTGAAGTTTCAGCATCAAGGCCAGGAGTTGAATGATCTGTTCCCCTTGTGCTGGGCAGGGAGTGCCCAAAGTGTTAGGTCTCTGTCTATGGATTTTATTCATCTTGTGGAGAAGGGAAAAATGATTGGAAGTCAGCATACACGATCAAGGAGATATGGTTCAGAATGCTTCTAAGACAGTAAAGCACGAATTCAGTTGTACTGTTATGTTATCAGACTGCGGTTTGTTTTGCTAATGCACTGGGATTTCTGCTGCTCTTTTTGCAGTAAATAAATATGTGGTCCGAGTTTTTACTGGCGATGTTAGCGGCAGCGGAACAGATGCAGATGTCTTCATTAATATCTTCGGTGACAAAGGAGACACAGGTATTCAAATGCAAATTGTTTCCTAAAATATTTCTTCCTGCTCGGCAGGTCTGTGATCTGAACAGCACACAGCAGCAATCTGGCAAATGCAGAATAATTTGGCTGAGTGAAAGGCACAACAAATGGTGCTGGTGGCTCTAGGGTTGCTCACACCCACCGTTCTCCCAAAGCTGTGTCTTTGGGAGCGGTTGTAGCTGGACCGTGAAAGTGTCTGTGATTACCTACCACCAGAAAGCAAATCCTAGGAGAAAGCATAAGCCAGTGCAGTAGGTGCCAGTCCATTAAGGGATCTGATACAAACGTGTTATTTATAGTGCAAATGTGTTATTTATAGTGCATACAGGGAGAGGTGGGTGTCAGACCCTCTCTGTGAAGCAGGAGGGATGTTTTCCTTTCAGTGAGGCATAGCTTGTGCCCGACTGTTTTGAAGAACAAGCAACATTCATGTTAGCTGGCTTTGATTTAGTAGTGGTAGTTACTGCTTTTTGTTTTGTTTTTATGTATATTATATTAAAACATTGAATCTAAATTTTTAAAATGATTTTTTTTTTTTGACTGAATAGTAGTAAAAAATGCACCCAGACCAAAATCTCTGGGTTCTGCCGTAGAAAGAAGCAGGCGGAAAGTCCTGGAGATCTAACTAGCAAATACTCTCTCTTCTATCATGTCAAATTTGAGGAATAATGATATTATGTCTGCCAAGTGTCCTTGAGCAGATTATAAAGCCTGGTGGATAGGTTTCATCCTTGATTAAGTCTACAGGCTTTTACAAGGGGATTCATCTGATCTCACTTGGGACATCTGAAGGTGGATGTCGACATCCACACTGGTTGTCCAGGCACCCTGTCATATCAATAGAGAAGCAACATCTCTAGAAAATGATTCATCCCCTTCAGAAGGATGTGGGATGAATTACTCTCTGATGCCTTTCCCTGCACCAGTTCTGCAGGGCTCCTTGGGCGGATTTGATCCCACTTGCGCTGTAACCTGCACCAAGTGTGTTGGTTGCATCAGGGGTCAGTGCTTTAAACCTTCAGTTTGTGGCCAAGCCCTTTTTAAACAATATCAAGAGTCATCTGGATATATATTTTTGAAAACTCTGAGGGCTGTAAGTCATTATGATAATAGCTTGAAAATCCTGGTCTTTTGTGTGCTCAAGAAAAGGTGCCTTTTTATTAGAATATAAAGTCCTGTGTGTTCACCTTGAAGCCTGGCTGGAGAAAGCCAGGACCTGGAGGGTGTTTGATCCAGTCCCAGCAGTGGCATTCTTAAGTATTTCTTTATTTACAAACATTCACATCCCAATTACTTTTCTTTCCTCCCCGTCTAATTTATTTTGATTATTTTTTAGGTGTGAGAAAACTAGACAATGACAAAGACAACTTCGAGAAAGGAGCAGAGGACAAGTTCACGCTTGACGCTCCGAATCTGGGAAGGTTAAGAAAAATTAACATAGGTCACAATAACAAAGGTGGCTCTGCCGGCTGGTTCCTTGCAAAGGTTCGTTATTCTTTAGGAGATGTTAAACATAAGGATGCTCATTCTGCCTTAAGTAAATTTCCCATCATCTCAAGGGACATTATGAATGTGAGAAAATCCCATTCTTAGGACATGAATTTATCCTCTTAATCTTGTTTCTCCTGCTGCAGAGCTTCTTTATCAGATGAAGGGGCTCTCCCAAAGCTGGGGCCTCCAAGCCTTGGTGACTTTATCAGCTTAACTCATTACCAAGAGAGCAAAGACACCAGACTCTAAGAAATACCCACTGAGTTTGTTCACGCTGGAAATCTGCGAAGTTTTACAGCTTTACATCAAATATAAGTGAATTATCACTGGCATGGCAAAAGACATCCCTGCCACAAAGACACCTGTCTTCTTCCTCCTTTCGTATTTTAATCTCCTGCTTTGAGATGTAAAGACTTGGCCACTTTTAGTGAAATGCTTGAAAAATATCGTAAAAGGAGGAATCACTGAGTCTTTCTTCTAATCTCATTTTCTTTCCTGTGCTGATGTTATTTAGCACAGTTGGCTCTAATCCATTCAAGATCTAACCCCAAATTTGTAAAACCTTGATAACAGGATAGTTTGATGTACTACAAATGCAAATATTAGCGCATGCTTTTCTGCCATACACTGCACTAAAAGTTATTATGTTGACTGTCCATGAAAAATGCAGAAGATGAAAAACAGAACTGTTGGACATCCAGTAATAAGCAGAGGGAAAAGAACACAGAAACCTTGTTCTCACAGAACAAATGAGGTCTGAATGACATGCTTTTGATGCAGGTTAGGTCACTTTTGTCCCAAAGTCTGAAGTAGTGACCAGTTGCGGCCAAAATATTAAGCCACATGATCCACTGATATGTTTGTGATTAAGTAAAAGGCAGCTCTTGCCTTGATAGTGTAGCTGGAAGTTTGGAGGAACAAGCTAATCCCTAGCCCTGTTATCCTGAACAGTTGGTAGATGTTTTTCTCCAATTTGCTCCAGGACCGGATGACTCTGATGTTGTTACTCCTGGAGGAACTTACTAAGCATCATTATAGGTTCTTCTCATATTCCTTGTGTCTTCACACTTAGAGTTTTTACTTGAAAATTTAGGGGTTTTCTACCCCTAAATATACGAATAAAGACACTAACACGAAGAGGAGCAACTGGTAGAGGGGAATCTGAGTGTTGATACTGCTCGTAAACCTCATGTAGTTGAGTCTTTAACACTAAGCACATCACTGCCCTCTCATGCTGACAGTCCTGACCCTGCTAGACACTGTGATCTGTGGGGGTGCAATGAGAGTAGGGAGTTCTATAGGCAATAGTGAGATGAGTGGCAGGTTGGAAACTTCAGCTTTGAAAGCATTGTTTCACAAATATTTCATGAAGGATATGTTTCAGATGTTAGCTGTTAACTCTGAAGGTAGAGAAATGCAGCAATAACGTTCTCCTCTTCGTAGTGAATTTTCATTCCCTAGGCCATTGGAAGGCAAGTAGAGGTTTAGAGTTTTTCATTTCTGGCCGAAAATCTCTGGGACTCTGCAGTGCTTGTCTAAAATACTGCGGTAATTCTACAGAAAGCTTCAGGGTCAGGGATGTGTGATGGTAACACACAACAGGAGGTACAAGAAAATCCAAGTGGGTGACTCTGGCCTAGTCCAGTGTTACATGGGAAGACATTCTGTCTTTGTTGTGGAACAGCACTCTAGAGTAGGACCAAGAGCTTGGTCCTTCCAAATGAGAAACTGTCTCTGCCATAAGGTTTCATGGCTATCTTTGCACATGGTTCCATATTGTAAGAACTGAGTGGAATTAGCTGATATTATTAGCTCACACAAGCTGATCCAGGATCTTAATTTGTCCTAAAACTCATTGTTGCTGTTTCATAACATCAACCTAAAACTGAGCGGGATTGAAGACAGGCTGTTCCCAAAGCAAAAGGAAGAGCTGCAGTTCAGATGAACAGAAAGGAGTAGCCAGCAAACTGACTTAAAAGAGAATGAAGACAGGCCAGCCAGATGGTCTTGGCAGCAGAGACATGTGGTCTCGTACACTGAGATGTGCGAGTTGAGTTCACTAGAGAAAAAAAAAAAAAAAAAAAAAAAAAAAAAAAAAAACACACCATTTTCTACTAGCCAATTTTCTGAAATTCTGTCAGTTCTAATTAGGGAGGGGAGAGGGATGTACTTGAATATTGAATATCAGCTGACATGGACAATACACATAAGCTTCTAGTCTTCTGTCACCTGCTCCTGCAACATCTGTGGTTCGACTGCAGTTATTTTTCAAAGAGCTGTTTCTTTTCTCTTAGGTGATCATTGAAGATATCGGCAACAAATGCGAGTATCAGTTCCCGGTTGGACGCTGGTTTGCCTTAGATGAGGATGACGGGAAAATCCAGAGGGATATTCTTGTAGGGGGCACTGAAGCCACAGGTAAAATCATGGGCTGAATGGAGGTGGTGGGAAATGCAAAGGTACAAAGGCTGATTTGATGCTTTGATATTTCCAGCCATGTCTTCTTTAGGAGGTTGAACCTCCTGGCCTCAGGGAGATTGCTATTCCCAGAGTCACCAAGGTGCCACGGAATAATCCATATTAAGCTTCAGCTTATGGGCTGGGGAATGATGGATCCTTTTACAAAACAAGAGAGGCAGTGCCAAGCCTGGAAACTTGCTTTTTGATTATACAACCTGATTATAACAGAGACAGACAAATGTTATGTCTCTCTTAAAGGAAACCTGGATATAAAGTCCGTAAAACAAATTACTACTAGGCTGAAGATGATTTGGATAGTGTTTTGCCTGTATTTATTCATTAACAGAAGGGTAAACACTGTGACCGTGCACTTACCAGGTGCTCTTTACTTTTTTTCAAGGTCTATAACATCTGCAGACCTAATATACTTTCCTGAATGTGCACTGGAAAGTGGCCTGGATGCAGCAACCTGATTGCATGATGCATGTTGTGAAAATTAAAGATTGGGGAAAGAAACCTTCTAACTAAAAGAGTGCAATTTCCTTACGGAAAACTTCCCTACTGTTTTGCGTTTTTCAATGTGCATTTTTTTTCTTCTCTCATAATTTTTGTTGAAGCTGTTCCATTTGCACAGTAAAATGTGCCTGAATGCATTTTTTTTTTTTTTGATGCAAACTCTAAAGAAAGACAAGATTGCTTGTAAGACCATGAGTTCTGACATTGCTACTTTTCCCAATGTCCTTACTGAGAGTTATCGGTGGTTTAAGCCAAGGCAGGACTTAGCATGGGCTCTCACTGCTTAGACATGCATCCTAAAACACTCTTATAGATAGTGCTGGAAAAAAAACAGATTTTTTTTTGTTTTGTTTTGTTTTTAATACATATAAAATCTATTTCAGAAAGCATTTCTGTTTTTGGGGGGGCTAAAAAAGAGACATTATCTCTCCCACAGCTTGCTTTGCTGAGATCTCTAAAGTCACACAGTGGTAGTGCAGGTTCTGCTGGCTGCTGCAGCATTAGAGGCTGCCAGCCACACATTCCCTGAGCGTGATGGTGTTACACATCTTGCCCCCGCTATCCTCTGAGCATCCTTTGGTGCTTCTGGTACTTGATACCTCTGAAAATCAAGCAACTCAGCTGCCAATTCAAGTTTCTGCATGTTTTCACCAAATTATTGCTAAAGTAAGAACGTCAAAACAACTCAGCTACAATCTCAAGCTTTCTTGCAGTGGGCCCTGCTATAGCAAGTTTGTGACCGTGAACCTGTTCCTCTTGGACACTAGAAATTAGCAGTATGTTTCTCAGATGTGTGTGTGGAATGAAAACAAGTAAAACATTGCACTGTGTCCAGGCTGAAAACTAAAAAAGACCCACGGGAAATCAGTACAATACAATGTAAATCCAATCTAGAATTGTGATTTTCAACCTTTTTTGTTCCTCCTAACCAAATTCCTGATTCCTCCAGGTATTGTGTACAACGTTGCTGTAGTGACAGGAGATATCAGAGGCGCTGGCACAAACTCCAAGATTCATGTGATCCTCCACGGCTCCAAAGGTTTGAAGAACAGCGGGAAGATTTTCTTGGAAGGAGGTGAATTTGAGCGTGCCAGGACAGACCTCTTTAACGTGGAGATAGCATCTCTTCTCAGCCCGCTCAGCAGAGTCACCATTGGGCATGATAACTGCGGTGTCAGTTCTGGCTGGTATTGTGAAAAGGTGAGACTTGGTCATTGATCAGTTGTTTCCTATTCTCAGCTTGACCCCATTGACCAAATAAGTTTAAAAATTCTGTCTTTATTTGGATGACAATATTCCCCCATTTAGCAAGTCAGTGTTATACATAATGCATGGTAGCAGTGATTGTCTCGAAGGCACATTCAAACACATAAATCAATCACTCGCTAATTGAGTTGATTGCCCTTTGCAGCCACAAAGATAGATATTATTTTCTGCTCAGCACCAAAAGCACCTTCAGTTGTTTGCCCAGAGGGCCAAACATAAACATGATCTGTGATTGTGCTGAGCATTTCAGAGTTATCATCTATACTCCGATGTTCCTGAAAGTTTTAGATGCTGCCAGGAAAAACATGCTGCCCTGGGAGGCAGTGGAGCAGCATGAGGTTGTTTTTAGTGCCAGCAAGGCCAAGAGGAGGGAGGAGAGAGCGGCTGCTGCCTACTCATGCCTGCTACTACACTCTGAATCTGGAAGGGTGTGCGGTGTTCCTGGAAAGCACAGATGGCTTAGGATGCATTTGGAGGTATAATGTGAACTTCTGTGACCATGCTGCCTGTTCTTGTTGCCTTCCCCTGGTGCTGTTTCATCTCTTCTTGGTAGACCTGTTTTGACGTGCTCTAGAGGAGTGGGAATAACAAGACTCAGGTCTTGTTGGATATGCAGGAGCATATCCATATGCTCCTGAATATGAATATGGGTCCTGAATATGCTCGTAATGGGGATCTGTGTAGCAACCTGGCTCTATTCATGCAGAATTGACCAGGGAACCAGGCTCTGAGAGCAGGACCAGTATCCCTCACTCTGTCATTGCTTCAGTTGCTTAAGCTTCCAGAATCAGGGTCCTGAGTAGTGACAGAATATTCAAATTCACCTCTCTGGTTTCTTTCTCTAGGTGGTAGTTTACTGCCCGTTCACTGGTATCGAGCAAACGTTCCCTTGTGGGAAATGGTTGGATGAAGATGAAGGAGATGGCCTCATAGAGCGGGAGCTCTATGAAATGGTCTCCCTGCGCCAGAAAAGACTAAAAAGTACGTACTAAAAAACATGCAGTAGTCTCCTGTGACCCTGCTCCATGGCCATACCCTGCATGCCACCCACACAACGCAATATGAGTAGAGCCATGGTCAACCAGAGGCTGAAACTAATCAGGTCTTGATTGAGCTTTATCTTTGTACATCCTGGTTTGGAAAGATAAAGAGAAAAGTGAAACTTTTGAAGTATTTTGAAGAACTGAACTCATTTCCTTAATGGGAAGGAAATGGGGTCTAGCAGCCTTCTAAGGTTCTCTAGGCTTATGACTACTACGTGTTCACCTTTGCAGGCAAGCCAGGGAGATTATTTTCACTATAGTATTTAAACCTGCCTGGTCCTAAGGCAGGAAACTAAACCTAAATTAGACAGATCCAGTTGAAAAGAGGAAGAAAAAACGAACTCTTCCTACTAACTTCATTTATTTATTTTTTTACTCTGGGCTTCAGAGGAAAAACAATGCATTAGCCCTGTCCAGCTGCCAAACGTGCCTCCGTAGCTGAGCGAGCGCTGCGTTTGGGGCCTTTTCCCTGGGGAAGTGCCTGCATTTGCTTGGGGATGCCGCTCGGGGCTGTGCAGGGCAGCGTACCAGCAGAGCCCACTCGCAGGAGGCTCGCTAGCCGTGTTTGCAGCGAGCGATGGATCGCTGCCGTCTCGCCCGTGTTGATGTGCACGTGTGTAAGCAGAATGTTTTAGTTAGGATAATGCATGCAGTTTAATCGGGATGCTTCGGGTGGGCTCCTGCTTAAGCAGCAGTTCGTTTAAATAGGCTTTATCTAAATGTTAGCCACTGTTATAACCACATTACGTCTCTGTCTCAGTCCATTTAACTAAGGCATCTGCAACCTTTAACCCTCTATTATCAGCTCTGATTGTTATTGACAGGCTAATTCCCCTGCTGCCGCAGTGCAGGAGATAGACAGGGAGCATTAGCCTTGAGAAATCTGTGACCTTTAGCTGCCAGATTAGAGAAGCGTAAGACTCAGAGCTAGAAAAGACCTATTATGTCATCTTGCCTATCGCTCCATGCATGCAGGACTGTCTTTTTCTGCGAGTTGATCAAAGCTGGGTTCAACCTCACTTTGGGTATGCATGGTGAGACATCTCCCTGCACGGCGTTTGCAAGCTGTTCCCCCAGCAAGCTGCAGCTCAACATGGAGCTTGTTCTTATTCTCAGCCTTTTTTGCTTTTTTTTTTTTTTCCCCCCTCCTTCCTTATCTTGCATGTTATCATAGGAACTGTTGTGTCAAGTCTGGCTCTCCTTGATGTTGATGCCCTGGAGGAGAGTTGCTTTGGCTTGAAGAATATCCTGACCGCCCACATAGCCTGATGTGAAGGGGAGTTGGGGGGAGACCCAGGGGGATTTGTCCTCCCAACCCTGCAAGGATGAGGAAGGGTGCTTGGGGAATGCCTGGTGTCCCCTGGCAGCTGGAAACCTGGCTCACCCGGATTTCTGCTATATATATTTAGTCCCCTCTCCTCCTCCCTGTACATGCATCCTTCCTCTTCTCCTTCCCTTCAGTAGCAGATGTCAAGGAGGCCAAGCAGGAAAGATGAAAGAAGTCTCTGGTGTCCAGTTTGGCTCTGCTTTTTTTCCTAGCCGCTATATCACATGCCATGAGCAAACTCGCCACAGCTCCATTTCTGCTCTGATAGGGCTCATTGCTGCTTTTCAGAAGACAGCGTTCATGAATGATTTGAAGACTATTTAAATAGGAGAGGAACTTTTTTTCTGAAGAAGAGTTTCCTCTCCCCCCTCATTTTTTTGGATAACTCAGTCCCCTCCCTTTTATAATTACATGCTGAGTAGATCAGTAAAAAGCTAATTTATATGCATAGCATCATATTTTTATATTCCATTCTGGGCTCTGAAGGTCAAGCTGTGCTCATGTGGGCTCAGGCATACCAAAAGGGTTAGCAATTTTTTCATTAGAATTTGTTAATAATTCAGTCCATGTCTGAGTTGGGAAAGAAACTTGTTCCCTCTCCTGTAGGTGCTACGAGGCCTGCAGAAGCGAAGGCCTGCAAATTATTATCAATAAAGTGAGAATGCAGATGAAGAGCTCTGTAGAGGAAATAATGTCAGCTTTACATGTGCAACGATTCCCTGATATGTAAACCGGTGTAAATTTGCAGCATGTGGGCTCTTCTTATAGATGAAATGTTGGGTGAAGACTAATGAAATGCAGATTCAGCTTTTAGCTTTGCCACACACCTTGGGCCTTTGACATGGAGTAACATAAGCGCTAATTGAAATTGGGTGGGATTTAGGCATTTAAATCATACAAGCACTGTTGAAATACACCTTCACCTCCCTCTGAGCGTATTTATTCCACATAGTGCAACCTGGTGAGAGGTACCTCAGGTGGAGCCAAGCAAGGCATAACTGAGCATAGGACCTGTCCTGCAAGAAGCGTATTTGGACTAATTGGCCTGATAGCTCAGGAAGGCTCATTAGCTCAAGATGAAGGGATATGTGGTTGCATCCATATCGCTGCTTGTTCCAGAAGCAGCTCATCTAGAGCGAGTTTTGGAGATACCTGGAGCTGCATTGCATAGTGTCAGGTACTTGGAGCTTCTTTCCCAATGACAATAAGAAAGATGACACTATTTCTCTGCATTAAAAATGATCTTTGAAGCTAGAGTTATGGGTGCTGGAGAAGTGTACTGAAACTACAGACATGGAGCAATTCCCTGGATTACCCTGCTACTAATGTATGACATATAGTAATATGACTCACCTATGAAGTGCTGATTTGTGTGTTTTCTCATTTTATTTTGAAGGGAGGCATGTTATTATTGTATTTCCAGGTAACCTCTTTCCAGTATGTCATGTAGCAGCTGATAATGTCAGTGCAGAAAAGGATAAAATGTCTGTATCTTCTTTCATCCAGCTCTCTCTACCATCCAAGGAAAATGATGAGAATTATGTTTTTAATGCTTTTGATACTTTAAATTATGTTTAAAAAACAGCTTTTAAACAAAATGCCTTGAACATTTTTTTTTTGGTAGAAAATCCTTGGTCTCTGTGGATCTGGACAAGTGACATTAAGAATGCAGGGACAGATGCCACCATCTTTTTCCAGGTTTATGGAGACAAGGGAAAATCAGATGAGATGAAGCTGGACAACAATTCAGACAACTTTGAAACTGGACAGACTGACAAATTCATGGTATGGAGCTTGTGCTAGTGGTCAGTTTGCCTGAGTATGCTTTTTCAAGACATGATCTTTAGCCCTGTATGGAAAGCCACCTGCATGAGATCTTTATATCAGCTGGCCTGAGATCTCAATAGAGCTTCTTAAGCAGAGGAGAAGTCATTCAGTTTGGTGGTGCCGCAAATGATTTCCCTGCTTATAGATTTGTTCTGCCTTCTCCAAACAGGGCTTAGGCTGTTACCCAGGGTGCTCAGGTGGCACTGACCACCTCAAGTCACCGTGACATTAAGTACTACATCTCCTCTGTAGCTCCTGAAGTAGATAGCCTTTACCCTCAGGCACAGCTCCATCCCCATCAGAGACCTGCTGCACCCACTTAGACCATTTTAAAGGAGAAATGGGCTTAAAATTCTTGCAAAAGTGTTTTCTGAGACCGGAAGGAGCAACTCTGAAATTTTAGAAAGAACCAGGCAGACACAGTCCCTGTGGGGCTGCTTCTTAGAGGTCATGGTCTTTGGGATTTTTGGATTAAGGCAATATTTTATTCCCCCCAACTCCTCAGTGCTTCCATGGGCATTAGCTATTTACAGGAGGAGTAATAGAGGTGATCCCAGGTAGTAGAGGTCATCCCAAGTGATCAGGTCTTCACCCTCCATGGACATGAGCCTCTCTCAATTTTTTAAGGCTGAGTTTAAGCATGTTTTGGAGGCTGGGAAGAGTTGTCTTGTGTTCTCAACTCCCCATTCTCCAGTACCTTCCTAAATGTTACCTTGAGACTAGTCAGAAAAAAAGTTGAGAATCAAAGGATTTTGATTCATGATAGCTAAAATACTCACATCCTTTGTGACAAAATCCATTACTGTCTTCCAAGGAAAGCATGGCCATTTTACAGGTTCTGAGAAAAAGCTGGTGTTTTACCTAAGTCTGTAGTTGTTATTTGGAGAAACAGTTTCAATGAACTCTCATGATCAAGGGTGTTTGGATTCAGCCTATGTGTTGTCCTCTCATGAAAAGAGAGGCATCAAGCTATCTTTGCAGACTAGGATTGAGTCTTTTTAGGAACCTTCGTTTTTACCTCCTCTTTGCTATGGGTCTCAAAAGCAGTTTTGTCGCATGCTTTGAGTGCATGCTTTGCTGATGTACAGAAAAGGGGAATGTCCTTTTTTCTTTACCCTTGGTAGATTGAACTCCCAGATCTCGGCACATTTTATAAGCTTCGGATATGGCATGAGAAGAGGAACCCCTTTGCAGGCTGGCATCTGAATAAGGTGAGAGGACAACAACGAAAGCTAAACGCAAAAATCTACACGGGCCACAAAAGCATATGTTGCCAGCTGAGCATCACTGCCTGACCATGAGCAAAGATGCCTCCATTCACAGCCTGTGCTGAGTGGGTGGAAGTGGACATGATACGGGAACATGGGGCATGAAGCAGGAGATGTTGGTGTGGCCTTTGCAAAAATGTGTGGAGAGAGAATGATTTGTTGCATTTTTTTTTTGAGGAAATTCCTTCTCCATCCCTCTCAGTTCAGTCTGGTGTAGTGTCATCTTTATGTATGCTGTGCAGAAGTAGAGATGTCTCTTTTATGGAGTCAGACCCTGGTGATGGGAGGGAAAGAGCATTTTCCTGCTCTGATTGACACTCTTCCACTCTTTGTTAGAGAACTGTCCCTATGCTGAGTCCTTGCACCAGTGTTTTAGCCCTTGTGCTAGAGCTTTGGAGAAATGTGTGAAAGCAGTGAAGATTGCTGCAGGCAGGTGTTTATAAATCTTCCCAACTAGAAAACAGCAGGTTTCAGCTCCTTTTCTTTCATAGCCCCCCAAAATTGGGATGTCACATGCAGTTCTTACTGTAGTAGGCAAGCTAGGAGCTGAGCTGGTCTTCGAGAGGTGACACGTAGGCAAGGAGAAGGTGGAAGGCAAGAGGAGCAGCAGCAAGTGACACAGTTGTGTAGCACTTGGGGTTGCCAAGAACAAGCCAGTGATGAGGGGCAAAAGTGATGCTTGTCATTTGTGTTGGAACATGTGGGAAAGGAGGTTCTGTTTGGCCAACCACACATGGCCATGCTGCATGAAGTCGATCTGTCTGGGTACAACAAGTCTGACACTTTTGGGGTGTATCATCAGGCTCATTGTACATGAACCCCCTCACTCCTGCATCCATCTTAGTATCCAGGACCTCTGGATAAAGCCTGTTCTATTCCTTAGACATTTCATGCTCAGCTTGCTTGAAGTCTAGGTAAGGGTCCATTTTCTACTATAAGAATGTAAGAACAGCAACTACTTGTCAGATCAAAAGGCTGCCTAGCCCAACATCCCTCTCCTATGGGACCTAAGTGGGTCATAAGAGATCAGTTAGAAAAAGATCATTTTTGAAACTTCCCCTTAATGTTGTTCCAGTATGGAATTATTTTCAGCTTAGGAACTTAATTCCTCAACAGACCTACTAAATAACATAAACTTAGCAGGTTTACTTTATTTTTGATTTACTTGCTCTAAAGTTCCAATCCTCCTTTGAATTTCAAAACTTTTAGCAACGATAACAGCTTTTGGCAAGGAATTTGTAGGCTGATTATCCTCTTTTTGTTTGTTTTGAACTTCTGCTCTGCAAGCAGCATTTGATACCCTCTATTGCTTGTACCAGAAGAGAGAACAAACAACTGATGCCCTCTGCCTTCTCCCTACCCACTGTGATTTTGTAGAACATCCTATCCTCCCTTCCCCTTCTCCTTCAGCCATCTGCAGAGTCCAAACTTATTACTTATTTATTACCTATTACAGAAGCTACTCCAGATCTTTGAACACTCTTGTTGCCATTTTCAGAGTGTTTTCCTAAATTTGCTATGCACTTTTTTTGAGAAGAGGGCACTCAGATTGCACTTGCTATCCAAGATGTGCTGTAACTGTGGCTTTAAAGAATGGAATAATGATGGGTTCTGTCCTGATTTCTGTTTCATTTCTAATAATCTCCCCTGTTTTTTTGTTTATTTGTTTGTTTGTTTTTTCTACCCAAACTCAATGCTGAGCTGATGTTTCCATCCTGCTGCTCAGCCTGATAGTTAAGGACTAGGATCAAGGTCCTGAACTTGTCAGTGGGAACAGTAATAAAATTCCAACATATGGTCAGGATCATAATGTTTTAAAAAAGCCAGAAAACAGCATTTTACATAAGATTTTCATATTATTTTTGACTTTTGCTTTGGATAGGGTGAATGTTACTGACCCTTTATGGCAGTGTTAAATGCACCAGTCATCATGGTCTGATTGAAAGGTAGAAGTTTTGGGCAACCACGTGTGAGTCTCTGTGACATCCCTCTTATTAATGCACATTATATTTCTGCTGTGCCCTACTCTGACTTCCCAGTCAAAAAGAAAAAACAAAAATAGCCAAACTGTCAGGAACTTGCTGCTTTTTGTCTCTAAGCCTCTAAACTCATGCGGTGTTTTGGTTTAACGAAGGTAACTCTGCTGAAAACGCTGACAAAAGATAAATACTCCTTCAACTGCGGCCGCTGGCTGGATATCAATGAGGAGGACAACGAGATCGTGCGGGAGCTCCCTGCAGAGGGGTCGCTCGTGACTGAAGTGATGCCAGGTGAGAGCCGCCAGCTCTGTGTGGGGACTTGCTCTGGACTGGGTGGAAAGAAACCTTCTTTGTGCAAGGGATGCGTGGGCAAGACCCTTGCAGTTCAATTAGCTTCCCTCCCTGGTGCTTTCCCTCTGCAGCATTTTCTGTGGGCATCATTAGCTGCAGGAAGCACCAGGAATCCCAGACTATCCCATCCCAGACTATCCCCGGTGCCTATTTTGTGTGAATCACTTTGTGAAGGGAGATGGGAGAGCACTGGCCATAGCACAAATTGTTTCCAGTGCCATACTTTTTTTTCAACTTGTATTATTTTTTTCAACTTTATTTTTTTTTCAACTTTCATTTTTTTCAACTTATATATATTTTTTCAACTAGTGAAGTGTTCTTTTTTTTTCCCCAACTTGTATTTTTTTTAGTCTCCCTTAAAAACTTGAGCATCAGGCTTGAGTGAATGCTTGTGAAAAGCATGCTTAGCTGAAATGCAGCTTAAAATTTAACAGTAATTTTTGCACTTAGAAGTTTTATTTAATTATATGAGCCTTTATGCATCTGTAGGTCTAAACATAAATATGCTTGCACAGAGCACTGTGTGCAAGGGCACAGGGAGCCTTCATAACCTGTAAGAAATGAATCACATTTTTTGGTTAATTAAATCCAAACTGGAGAGTTAATTAAAGAAAGCCACAGAGCTTTCAGTTGGTTTTCTGTATTTCATCTTCCCATCCTAACCTTGTACTGCAGGAATTAAAAGTACTTGGAGGGAGAATTTTGGAGGACAGAATAGCCCAAGACAGCTATAGGGGTTCCTTTTTTTTGTTGTTTTTCTTTTTATTGGGAGTGTCCAATGCTGACTGCTCTCAGTGATGGGGCTCCATGCTCTGCAGACCCTGAGCCTCCTGTTTTCCAAAATTTCCGATGAACTCTGTGATCTGCATGCAGCAGAGCCGCTCTGCAGAAGAGGGAGAGTAATTGTAATTGCAGATCTTATTAAAATGTAAATAAACTTGGTTTTGGAATGCATCTTCAATCAGTTGTGGAGAGGGTTGCTCAAGTTCGAATGCAGGCACTTCCCCGTAAGGAGCAATTGCGCTGAGTGGAGGCAAGAAGCAGCACCCAAGTGTCAGGATTGCAAGTGGGTTTGGGAGGTTGGATCAGAGCTTCTCACCCCACCTGGAAGAAAGGCAAATGCAGTTGTGATTTAACCTTCAGAAACCCTCTGAGCTATGTTTTGTGCCAGGCTTGTTTCTGTGTGGTTGCTTGGAGGGACTTTATTTTGTTATTAACATTTCAGGCCTTGAAATTTTGTTTCTCCTTTTGCTAGTGATGACATGAAATGCAGAAGTCAATACATGGTCAGAAGAGGCTGCTGAAAATGGCAACACCTGAAATTAATTGCAAGCCACTGGAAAATGCAGTAAATGTAAACTGAAATTAATTGCATTGCCCAAAGTTATTAAAGTTCTGTCTTCACAGTAATAAAATACCGAGTGACGGTTTGCACCGGGACGGTGAGTGGCAGTGGCACGGACGCCAACGTCTTCGTCTGCCTCATTGGTGACCAGGGAGACACCGGCGAGCGCGTGCTGTACAACTGCATCAACACCGTCAATAAATTTGAAAAAGGCAACGTAAGTTCCTGTGCAAACAGGCTGGCATGTTCTGCATGTGACGGCTTGCGGCTTCTTGCAGGTTTTTCTGAGATACACATTTGCGAGCTCGGCTGATTCATCTGCTGCTTTGGCCTTGGGGAATAGGGAGATGAAGATTGTGCACGTAGAGTAGCGGAGACGGTTGCAGCTGGAGGGAGGCTGCGGACAGGGGCAATGTGCCCTTGCTTGGCCTTGATCAGCTCACAAGAGTCTCCCGATTTGCTCCCCAGCAAATTCTCAACTGCTTGAATTGTGACTTTGAATGGGGAATGGTTCCAGTAAATCTCTCCTTCTTTCAGGAACAAGGAGGAGACTTTCCTGCTTCATCTGGCAGTGGAAAAATTGTTTTTTATGGCAAAGGCGGGAAAAGTACAGTATTTAATGCACATAGCAGAAGCTATGTTTCCTTTTTGTATTTCCTTTGTTGTCCTGTGCACAGTGGCACACTCAATCTTCACATGTTATTTGCAGTCTGTTTTTCAATGTTTTTGTATGCTTGTGCCCTGGACGAGTGGGATAAGAATGGCCTGAAAAGGAGTCTCTTCATGGAAAGCAGGAGATAATGAAGAGGTCAAATCGTAGCTGATGACCTTGCTACATTAACAAGTAAATGGTGTCCCAATCTGATCCACGGGGTCAGCCTACTTTATATATATATATATATATATTTAATTATGATGCATGTTTGGGATCTCTAGGGCCCAACTTACACTAAAGCAAGTATCTCCTAAAGGAGAGTTTGAGAATCTGATCATAAGAGCTCTGCAAATGGCCCATCTTTTGTGTCACGATTTGATTGAAAATTTTGAATGGGAAGAAAATGAGGATAAGAGGAGGCCACATTTTCAACAATGACCATGAAATTTAGGCTCGTGAAATATTTATTAGCACTTTGGATTTTCCTTTGAGTGTCTAGATGTTCCAATTTACAATGAAATCACTGAGATTTTTTTAGTCTTTAGAAGAACTTTCATTAAGTTTTTCTTGTGCTCATAAGACCCGTGTCTTTGGAAATGTACAGCATTCACACAGGGAGATGTTAATTCTTCATTGGAAATGATATAAAATTTTGCAGGCAAAACAATTTTTTTTTTTTCCCATTGCACTTACATTATAGATTTGGATAAACCTGTTTCTAAGAAGTGGGCCCAAACTCTAAAGGACAGCATTTGTCATTTGGGGAACTCTTGTTTTGCTAAGATGGTAGCAAAGTGAGTCATACTGAAGACTGTGAAGTTCCAAAAAAGACGTTCAGTTTACAGGAGGCAGAAGTATTTTAAACACAGATGATCTCTATTTTATTTTAACTTCTGAAAATGAGTTGTAGGGTAACTTGCATAAAGTAAACAAAGGAAAATTGAAAAAAAAAATGTATTTTGGAAATCAGTTCATGTGAGTAATTGCATTCAGACCAAGTAAACCAAAAGGGGATCTGTTAATGACTAACTGTTATTTTGACATGAAGAGCTGAAAGGTGGTAAGTGAATTGGAAGCAGTTAAAGAATTGATCCTGACAAAATAGAGCTCATATATTCAAGATACTGAATGAGTATATCTACACTGATTAACTCAGATATACTGTTAAAAAGAAAGGTGGCTAAGTCAGCGTGGTCTCTAATCTACAGCCACTTAAACCAACAGCACCTTGATTACAATTTAACTTGAAAAGTTGGCTTACAGTTTCAAATTAACAGTCTAAACAGAAGGTAAAATTTAAGGATGCCTTTAAATTAGGGGTTTACTTTGTAGTAATTCCATTCATTTACTTACTCATTAATTTATATCAGCCATTAATAAATAAAATGTGCATTGAGCCTAATGAAACAGACTGCATTGACTTAGTCTGACTCAGGGAGATTTTGATAACTTAAGGCATTGATTCAGCAGTCTTGAGTCTGTAAGTAATGCTAGTTCATGCATGTAAGCCCATCCTTAACAATTTTAAAAGTGGTAGTATTTTTTATTTGTCCTTATTTTAATAGCTACTGTTGAGATTGCTTAAGTATTCTTCACTCAATGAGAGAAAAAAAATTAGGAATATTTTTATCTGTGCTTGAAAATCATAAAATGCATTTTTATAAATATTTTTATGAATATTTTTCCTCACTTGAACCCCATGATCTTCCTGTCATGTTTCCTGCGAGATGACTGGATATATGCTACCCACATACATGTTTCACAAACTTATGAGAGATGATGAGGAATGAATGAATCACTGAGTTGGCTTCCTATTACCTGATGGTAACCATAGCTATCATATCTCTACATTGGTCTGTAGGTTTCAAATGCACTGAGTGGTCATATAGGTAGTCACCATACATGTGTTTGTAAATGTACCATAGGTATTTATCTGGCTTTGGTTCATAGAATCACACAGAATCCCAGAATGGTTGGTGTTGGGAGGGACCTCCAGAGACCATCTAGTCCAACCCCCTGCTCCAGCAGGGACACCCCGAGCACGGGGCACCTGGTCACATCCAGGCGGGTTGGAAGGTCTCCAGAGGAGGAGCCTCCACAGCCTCTCTGGGCAGCCTGTGCCAGGGCTCCGGCACCCTCCCAGCAAAGAAGTTCTTCCTCACATGGAGATGGCACTGCCTGGGTTTCAACTTGCACCCATTACCCCTTGTCCTGTCACTCGCCACTGTCAGATCCTTGGTTAGGTCCACACCAGCCTCTGAATACAAATGAGCGAGCAGTCTATCCCCCGAGGTAGCCCTGTGCAGCCATGCCTGGATGCCCGCGTGTTGGGAGCTCAAGTCATGCTCGGTAGTCTGTGCTGTCAGAACTGAATGTGTTGTCTTTGACCTCTATCTCTAAACACTTCTGTGGCTTTGATCCAAAGGTCTGAGCGCCCACGGTCGCTCGGAAAGCTTATATCAGAGCACAGGTTTGAACTTGGATTTCCTGCCTCCCTGCGTGAACTTCTTAATAACCAAATCACTTTTCTTTGCAGCTGGGGAGGGCAGGCAATGACGTGGGAGATTTACAATGCCATCAGAACATATATTTGTAAATCTAATGCTATACTTCCAGCACAAATATTCCAGCTTTCAGTCTTTGCTAAATTAATTTGTACTTGCTCCTTCATCTTGTGAATTATCTTGCAGCATGCTGATCATGTCGGTTTGATTGCGACAATAAATTTGGTTGTTTTGTTTGTTTTTGAAGAGAAATATTGCCTCATCGTTTTTTTCTTTTTCCTTGCCAAAGGCTGATGAATTCTTCGTGGAAGCAGTGACGCTGAAGCAGGTGAGGAGGGTGAGGATAGGGCATGATGGCAAAGGAGGAAGCAGTGGCTGGTACCTTGACAAAGTGATAGTGAGGGAAGAAGGACAGCCAGAAAGTGAGGCTCTGGAATTCCCCTGCTACAGGTACTGGAATTAATGCTTGCAAATTATGCCTCCCTCAGGTCATTTCTCAGACCTCAAAGATCCTAGCTGTTGTTCCAAGACTATGATTTTCTGAGCACAGCTTAATGCTTTTTAGCTATTCATTCATTTATTTTTGCTAAGCCTGAAAGCAAAATGTGTGGATTGGGAGGTTTGAGGTTCTGTTAATTCCCCTACCAAATAAATTGCAAACTTGGCAACAATTAGCTCAGCAATATAGAGAATTTCCTGAAGATGAAACACAACCTTCCAGTACCACATCCAGTGTCACTGCAATTGCCTGCTGCAGAAACACTCTCTGCAATCTACTGCAATCTCCTAGTCTTATTGCATATGTGGGACAAGGTCCTGGACCCTCACATGCACATCCCATCTTCCTGAGAGAAATGGGATGCTGTTTTCGTGTTGGGGAGAATGCAAGATTGCTATTCTGCCATCTCGAGAGCTCCTTGCATGAAGGGAAATGCATCTCATGCAGAGAGAGAGTTGCAGGGCACAGGGCTGTAACTCAGCCTCATGGTGTGAGTTACAGATGTATTCTTCTCTTTCCTAGACAATCAAGTGGCCAGGAGGAATGTGCTGTAGTGAGGCTACCCATGGGGAAGCCAGAGGCACCATCAGCCCCAGGGCTGACCGGAGTCTGCCCCAACACCTTAGAAGAAACCAGTGAGAACCGAGTGAAAACACAAGAGACCATCTGCCATGTAGTTCAGTGTCCTGTAGAGTCCAGCTGCTCTTGCAGGAGTTCCAGCCCTGTAGGATGGAAGCCCATTGAGCTCTGCTGAACAACATTTGAGTTCCTGCTCTAAAAAGCCATCTCCTGGGAGACGAGCGCAATTGTGAAATGCAAACACAATTATTCTTAAATTGCCAACAAGGGTAAAACTGCTAAGTTGGTTACTTGTCGCTTGTCACTATAAATCAGGAAGAATCCCACTATGATCAGGGGAGTCAGCTCAATATAAAACAGTGTGGAGCCAGACCCACATACTCTGCCTTGCTAAAGCACATCAGAGAGCGGGCAAACTCACTGGGGAGACAGCAGTGAGCAGCAGATGCAATGCCATCTTGATTGTGAAAAGCAGGCAAGTCTCTCCCTTTTTTTGAGAACAAACTGCAGCGTTGTCATTGCTGTCTTTTGATACATATTTAACAACCATATGTTTTACTGAGTTAAGCAAGCAAGCTAGACAGGTTTTCACTTGGGCATGCAGTGTCCGCGTGAAGAGCTGTTTTGCTGAGGCCCTTCAGAGATTTTTCTGTGTCTAACGGCACTGTGCAGCTGGTTCATGTTAAAGATTTTTCTGAATTGTCTCCTTACTTGGCTACTTAATTACCTGCCTTCCCTCAGCTCCAAGCGATGAACCCCTTTCCCTAAGGGTGACATATGTGGAAGTGTTCCCCTACGTCCAGGGACCGACAGGGAAGAGAAGCCCTCACCCAGACCTCAGCCCCCAAATATCAGTCGGGTGCATTCAGATCACAAGTGATGGGCCTCCACTCTTCTTACCTTTCTCAAAAGAGAACAGTGTGTAGCTGCATTTGCTGTCCTTGTACCAGCATTATCCTTTCCTCTCAGATTGAGAAGGTAACATGACTGATCACCTCCACACAAGGGGAAAATTGCTCCTACCCCCCTCTTTGGTGCCCATGTCTCCTGAGAGACTGAGGCATCATCGTAGTATACAGGTGTTGTCATGGAGTCTGGAGATATCTGAGGGCAAAGGTGCTCACCCACTGCATCCTCCATATACATCTCCATGACCTGCAGCGTTTGGATGTTTCGCTCCATTCCTGTGGGCCAAGGACAGATTTTATCCTTGCTGCTTTGGCAAGTGCTCAGAGGGGCTTGCGTCACCTGCTTCTTCAGAAGCAAGGTGTTCATAAAGACTTGGCCAAGAAGACCAGCCCTCTTTAAGTGAACCAATGCAAGCAAGGTTAGTTAGAAGCTCCATCCTGGGGACACTGGGAAAGTTTCCATTTCTGCTTGGTCCGTCTATGACCAGCAAGTGGATGCACTGATGTTCTCATTGCCTTCTACTCCCAGATCTGATCAATTCTTTTCTGCAGCACAGTCATACAGAGAAACAACTTCTGCTGCCCTGTCCTTATTGAAAACCACTGCATTGATTTTTCTGTCACCTAGTCACTGCTGTAAATGAGCTGGAGGACAAAATGCCTTCTAACAACGACACATCTAACCTGTGCAGAAACCTCCAGAGGCTCCCTCCTTACCTCCATGAGAACTAGGCTGTACTGGGGTGAGGACAGCAAATACTGCAGCGGATGGCTGGCTAAACAGCTCCCATAGTGCCTAGGTTCCTAAGGATACAGTATAGATCTCCACTGCTTATAATTCATGGAAGTCTCTGCTTTTATTATTTACATATTCATGATTATGCCTATGTTTTTTTCTTTTAATTTAAAGGCTTTTCTACGACTCTGTCAGGGCATCTTTTACCTAATAGTCACAATGGTGCTCTGAGACCAACTGGCTTTGTTTTACAAGGGAGCCAGCAGAGATAAAGAGAAACTAAGTGGATTAATTGTGAGTTTGTGTCAGATTCAGGAAAAGAAGCCAGGAGTAATGATTCCCAGGCCTGTGCTTGCAACTCCTAAAGTAGTTGGCTGTAGAGAGAATGGCTTGTAACTCTTCTTGGAGTCAGTGATTTTTAAAGCGGTCATCTGAACTGTGCTTCTAAAAGAAATAAGTAGCTTTCCCAAGTGTTCTGGGTAGAATTAGGAGTTCATTACATGTGTGCATCGCAGTATTTTTCCTGCTTGATGACCACATGATGTTACAATAGTCACATTTTTTTTCAGACTGAACACTGAATCACTCATTGTTACAGCTGAACCATTTATATCTTATAATGCCTGATATGGTTTAAGAATGGTAGTTATAGTAAACACCACTGGAAAGTTCAAAATGAGGAAGTTCACCTCTCACCCCAGAACTGGAATCAAAGCTTTCTGAAACTTAGAGCTGTGTGCTTCACTTTTCATTTTCTCCTCAAGGCTCTGTGGAAGTCCAGGAATGGACGAGCTGACATTCTCTAAAATAGCCTATTTTTCATAACATTTATATCCCAGACAGAAAAGAATTTTCAATCAGGCAGAGTCGAGAGTTCATGATAGGGTAGAATTTTATATGCTATAAATCATTACAGCTTCACTGAAATCTTCAGCAATACTTTGTTACATATTTCTAAGCATATGGACTGCACCATCTTAATTTTTCTCCACTGCAAGCATTCAGGAATGTTGTTAATTCTCTAAAGAACAACACACAAGCTGAGTGAAATGAGGCACTACAAGTTCCTCAGGCCCCCGTGGAAGAATATTTATTAAGTCAAATGCCAAAACTGTTCCTCATGGAAAGGATCCAAAGAAGGCCTCTGTTTTATAGAATCCTCTGTAAGTATATATATATATATATACACTACACATGCAGACATGCATATGCAGATACAAATGGATATCTGAATCTGTCTAGATGTGCTATTCATTCTCTGACCCCTTGTTTAGACATTCCCTCTGAAGTAGCTTCCATGTTTTTGTTGCATCAGCTGGGGATTAATAGGCATGCGGCATCTTTTTTTAGAACCAAATGAGTGATTCAGCATGCACGAACACCTTGCAAAAGGCATAGGGACACGGGCTACGCACATCAAAATTGTAGGGAAGCTAGTCAGAGATAGCTGAAGATCTGGTAAAAAAAGAAGATATGAAGATATGCGCTTTTTTTTTTTTTTTTTTTTTTTTTTGGTGCTAGGGATATTATGGCAGTAAACTGAAAAATGTCATTTTCTGTGGCCCTGATGCTTTCATAATGTGCCGATCGGTTTGTGTTCAGTGGAAGACGGCAAACCCCTGGTTGCACTCTGTGCTCAATGATATGCTATTGGAATTACGTTTGAGCAAAATTAGGATGTTGCAGCAAATGTGCTGGAGAAAAGGAACACAATAGCGGTGCTCATCCAAATGCTTCCTTTGTCACTGAAGTTGTCTTCTTGAGAGAATAGGCCTCTGGCCACATTTGGCTGTTCTTCTGGCTCAAATGAAGTAAACAGCCTTTTCAAGAGCTACAACCTTATCTCACTTCTGTTGATAATGCCCCATTTTCCTCTTCTAGTCCAAGAAAAATTTCTTCCCTTGCCAACAGCAGCTGCCAACACTGGTAGAAGGAAGTTATTTTTCTAGGGTTGTGTCCTCATTTTTGGATTATTTTTTCTTGTCCGTCTTAGAGATGAAACAGGTAGAAATTGCCCTCCTGCACACAGAGATGTGTTTCTTGTGGAATGTATTGTGATCCTGCCACCTTTACCTCTGAATATGCTGCCTTTCCCTAAGGCATCACGAATGCCAAAGGTGACAGAAATATCAGCATGTGAACCAGGAACAGAAACAGCAGCTTGCAGGACACAAAACCCAAAACCAACATCAGGAGAGCAGAAGTAGCACCTTGTGGACTTCTGCCCTCCTGAAGGTCATGCTGAATTTGGTGTGTCCTGGAGTGATGTTCAACCTCTGGCTTTGTGGGTCCTTCCAGTTAACTTCTATGTATGCAGAAGCACCTTGACTTTTGTAATGACTTAACCCATAGTCGTCGGATACTTGTCCAAGGATGTGAACCATGAGCCAACATCAAGAACCTCATGCTACACAGGTATTAAGGACCAGTTCAAACAGGTAAACAATCTCCCCCAACCCTGACACATCAGTTCTTATAAAAGCTTCCTCTCTGAAGACATGACGTCTTGGCATGCTCCTCTTCTGCCCTTCTTACACTACACCCTTGCTCAGCTCCTGACATCAGTTTCACAGGCTTCCTCACTGATTTTTCTGCTCTTTTGTCCCTGCTACATCACCAAGGCACAACATCTCACCTGACGACCTCAAGTGCTGTTAAACCTCATGCTGATCCCCTTAGCTTTTAACTCTTTCTAAGCAGCCTGCACATGGCCACCTGCTTTAGTGAAAGGGAAGAATACGGGGTAGGCTGTTTACCCGACAACCAGCGAAAGCCTAGAAGGGAATTGGGACCGTGCATGTGTGTGACAGATGGGTTTATGGATGGTTTATGCACCTCTCTTTTGCATGGTAACTTGGTTGCTGGAGTTTTGGGGATTTGGGGCATCAGCCCATTCTAGCTCATGCCAAGCATCCTTTCTCACTGCCTGCATTTTTTTCTGCATGGTTTCTTTGTGCATACTGTTCTCCTGTGTGTGGGAAGAGGAGGAATCTGAAAAGGTGGCATTTCTTCACACAGAGGAAATGGAGATGTGTCACCCTCTGTCTTCCAATATATTGGGATATCTCTTGGTCCTTGTTGCCAAGCCCAAGTCATCATGACTATAAGCTTAGCTGCCTCATTGTCACTGTGGCACCAAAGAGGGGTTAGATCCAGCTGTTAGCAGGCAATAAGTGGAAACTTAATTGGGAATCCTCCTTTTTTTTTGGTGTGAGGATCTGTCAGGGAGGAAGTGCGTGCCAAGGCAACACTGCTGGCAGTGCACACATTGCTTGTGTTTGTGCAGGAGTAGGACTTCAGCCTGCTGTCATTCTCCCAGCTGTGTGGCCTTCTTAAAAAAGAAACAGCTTCTGGGGCTTTGTTTTTCTAGTTGTGGGAATGATTGCAGCAATTTAAATACTCTGCAGGACCTGCCAGAGCCTGCTCGCTTGTCCTTTTTTCACCCTGCACTGATGCTAAGCAGTAATTTTAACTACTAAAGATGGTGTTGCAGATAAGCGGTGTACCTGACACCAACAGACTTTCTGGGAACTGCTTCTGCCTTCACCATGAGCAGTTAAAACAGTGAAACAACCCCCTGCACTGGTGCGGGAAACCTGGCCCTGAATTCATATTTGCAGGAATATATTGTATGCTGCTGCAATCAGCTGGGGAAAAAAAAAAGGGCTGGAAGTGAAAAGGGAGAAACTTGCACCAGGGCTCTGATAGTTACCAGATCTGCAATTGGTTCCTCTCCATCTTCCTTTCAGATTCCTTCTCTTGAGATTATGGCCACACCTAGCTTTGTGCCAGAGCAACTCTTCTTAATTATTCTAGTTGGATCACTATATTAATGCCGAGAAACAAAGGAAATTCTTCCTTCCACTAGTGTCAGCTATCTCCAATATCCTGCAACTGCGAACAGTGTTATTCATCTCCTCTCTGGTGAAGGAGAAAGGGTTTTCTGGTTATCTATATGGAAGAGAAGAGACAAGCTAGAGAAAAAAAAGATTAAATTAAAAAAAAAAAAGACATTTCTAGTAACTTTGCTGTCATAAAGATTGTAATCAAGGTGGTAAGTAACAAAGTCAGTAATTATAAAGGCAGTAAGTATTTGGGTCAAGGAAGGTCATTAGTTTCAAGTGATTTAGAATTTAAAGGAAGAACTTGTGCCTGTTGATATCACGTTTGGCACTTCCAGACAGATGGAAGACACTTATCTACCAAGCTGTATGCAGGTTTCTAATAATCTTTGTTTTGGGTAAAATGCAGGTTTAAAGTGCCTGTTGTAGAGTCAGGTCACGTTCCTGCAACCTTAGTAGAGACAGAGCCTCCTAAAAATACTGTTCTGACTGTGGTGTGGATTTCTATTAAGTAAAGACCAGCCTAGAGCTGTCAGCCTAAAGACCAGCCTGACAGATCCTAATTATTGCCAAATAACTTGTTTCTGCTTGTAAACTAGATGGCTTGACAAAAATGAGGATGATGGTCAGATTGTCCGGGAATTAGTGCCTGCTGGGGAGTCACCGATGCTCAGAAGTGAGTTTAGCTCGGGAAGACGGCCTGGGTTTGAACATATTTACTTGTTTTGTTCCACTCATTAATTCATATTAGTTTACAACAAAACTTTTTTTTCTTTTTGACGTGCTTATCTACGAAACTGCAGTGAGTCATTTGCGGGGGAATGCCTCTGACCCTTATATCCTAGTTTACCATCAGGATTAATTTGTGTAGTATAGAAGAGCAGAAAAAATGTATATGTAGAAAGAAATTTGGCTTTATAATGCTGTAATGTGATTAAAAATTGCTTCTTTTTATT
This sequence comes from Nothocercus julius, assembly GCA_013398735.1. Classification (NCBI taxonomy): domain Eukaryota; kingdom Metazoa; phylum Chordata; class Aves; order Tinamiformes; family Tinamidae; genus Nothocercus; species Nothocercus julius. The sequence continues at coordinate 356,369 of VZSV01000045.1, forward strand.
GCTGTCTTTCAAGGATCCTGAATTGCCACTGCCTTGATAAAGTAAATTCTATTGAATAATATTGTTTTACTGGAAAATAATTGGTAAAAGGTTTAGATCCTTTTTACTGGGACTGGGCCTCAAAAACTGCTGTTTTCCTTAGAAAATGATGCTTTCTGAACTCAGGTTGAGATACCTTTTTGTGGATTTTCTTGTGAATAGATAAAGAGGTCAAATTAATTAAATTGCAAGCATAAAAATGAGTAAAATCACTTCAGCTGCCTGAGATCATTTGTATGGCTTGGCACTTCTCTACTGGCAAGGCGGGGAGAACATAAGACATCTTCTCTTAAATTAAATCTTTTGCATCGCTTATATTTTGGTGAATAACTCCAAGGTTCTACTCCACTTCAGATGTCAGTTATCACATCAGTGTGAAGACAGGAGATATTCCAGGTGCCAGCTCAGACTCCAAAGTGTTCATCAAACTCTACGGGGAGAAAGCAGACACCAGCAAACAGGCTCTGTTAGTCTCTGATAATGATCTAGGCAACTACTTTGAACGTGGACGAGTGGATGAGTTTACTCTAGATATGATGGATATTGGAAAGGTAAGGAGGAAAAGGAAAGTCATTGCAGGTGTTTCTATGCTCCATGCCAGTGGTAGCATCAGAACAATATATTGCTAAGGAACATATGTGATGTATGAGACTGTGACCTTTACGTAGGAGATTAAGAAACACATTTTGTACAGGTTATTAAAATTGCAAGCTATAGTATCTGCTGGCATGTGTAGTGCATGCTTTAAGCTTATTGTCAAATTTATAGAAGTTCTTTATGGGTACACAGTGGAAGAACGGTCTGCCAGGGGAAGTAGATTTTAATGTATTGAATAAATGTCTGTGTTTTGTTTTTCTGCCCTCCTAGTTTTGTTTATTTATTTATTTTTTAAGATCAACCGAATACTTATTGGGCATGATAACGTGGGTCTCCGATCCGGTTGGTTCCTGGCCAGCGTCCAGATCACGGTTCCAGTCCAGGGAAAGCAGTACATGTTCCCCTGCAACCGGTGGCTGGACAAAGATGAGGCTGATGGCAGGGTAGAGGTGGAGGTCTACCCAAGTGAGATCGTTCCCATTGAGAAATGTGAGGAAAGACACGCTGAGAAACATGTTATTTATATATATATGACTATATTTGTATTGTTGTCTCTCTTAAAAACTGGTCCATCAATCTAAACAAAAAGTAACTTTCCCAACCAGCTTACATTGGTGAAGAAAGGAAATTATTCTGCATTTGGGTTTTAAAAAACAGCACCTGGAGAAACATTACCAAGTTCTCCGTCTCCGGTTCCTGTGCCTGGAGGAGGAATTTGCATTCTGGGCAGTCTAGCCCAGTATGAGGCACTTCACTTTTCCATTATGGTATCAATGGATTTGGCTTTTTTCACCTTCATATGCCTTGTTCATGTCCATTTGACTTCAGTGGATTCAAGTTCTATAAGGTTATGGTTAAAACTTGTCTTGGGCTCCTGAGGAAGAAAGATGTTCTTTTGCTCCTCTGCTCTCTGTAACATCCTCCCTTAAGCATCCCTAAATGATCTCCAGTATTACGGAGTCATTTAACCACTCTAGAGCTAATAGTGACCTGAAAGTCCCTCTTAAGACTATATTTTGCGTCCCTCTGATACTGCTTTAATTCTTGTAGAAGGGAAAACTACCAGGTTAGTCCTTGGTGAATAGACATGTTATCTCACATACCATTTGATAAGAGCAAACACACAGTCGCCTTGGCTACACGGTGATTTGTTAAGACAGGGTAATTTCATTTTGAGTCTGAGCCCTTGGGAACGTTGTTTCTGAACTTCTTTGCTGATTTAATTGATTTATTTTTGAAATAGTGATAAACTACGAGGTGTCTGTAGTTACCGGAGACGTGCGGGCTGCAGGCACCAATGCCAAAGTCTTCATGCAGATTTATGGTGAGACTGGCAAAACTGAATTGCTCACGCTGGAAAACAGATCGAACAATTTTGAACGGGGAGCGACGGATACCTTCAAGGTATGATGAAGGCAAGGTATGATGTTTCTATGACAGGAAAAAAATGACTGGCCAAGATTTAGACATCAACTAAATAACTGGGCCAGTTATCAAAATAATTGAGTTCCACAAAATTGCCAAGGCTATTTTGTATCCTCTGTCCTTTATCCATCTTTCTTTTACCCTTTTGCACTTCATAGAGTGATTTTCATAGTCACAGCAACTCATACCAAAGATGTTGCACAACGGATAGTCCAGCAACTGCTTTCATTTACCTTTCCTTTCAAAAGGAGATACTCATTGTAGGTTTCAAAGGACTTTAGGCTTATATTTTTCACCTGAACATATGATATCATCATCCCTTTTCTTAGTCTAGTTGGGCAAAAAGGAACGCCATACAGAATACGTGAGATTTCTCACTTTGACTTTGCCTCTGGTCACACAGGCCATTTGCCACAGGTACTGATCATCGGCTTGATCCTGCAAACATTTGCTCTTCTGCTTCCTGCGAAGGTGTGACTGCCCCATGGATGATGCTACCTGTGCCACTAATGTGCCCTACGCAGTCATGGCACTTCCTTCTGAGCAGCCACACAGTGAGCAGGACTGAAAAGCTTTGAGTCTAATTCGAGCATGTGAGCCTGGACCTGGCTTATCCAACAAGAGCTCCTGGGCTCCCAAGGTTGAATAGTGGGACATCTTCTCCTGTGTGGGGCTTGGGTACACTGTGTTGTGGTCCACTTTTGCCTTGCTTGCTTGGGCTTTTTGTCCAGAGAAGCCAAGAACTGAAAGGCAGGAGGGTATTTGGTTATTGCCCTGATGTGGGATGAGAACGGGGAGAGGATGTGCTGTCAGGATGTGTCACAGCCACATCCTTTTGTATGGAAGAAATGACAACATCTGGACAGTCAAATGCAAAGTCCAGATAGAAGAGCATTTAAGACACTGTGCTGTTGAATGTGCCAACAGCACAAGGCTCAGTACTGCAGGGCCTTGAGCTCTCTGTGGATTTGCAGTCTCATGGAGGTGAGATTTGTCTCAGCTCACATTCAACTAATTGGAGCTAAACTTACATGCTTGCCCCCACCTTCAAGACTGGGAGATCTTTTCCATGACCACTCGTCAAATGGAGGTGTCTTCTGCTAGAGCTTGGCCACAGTTTTGAACTGTTTATTTTTGAGATCAATTCATCTCCTCCTGTCTTAGTTTGTTGCTTTATAAAAATGAAAGATAGTAGCATTTATCTATTTTTATTGAGTTCTTTGTGATTTAAGACTGCTAGCACTTTATAAATGCTTACTTTTTAAAGACTATTTACAATTTTAAGATTAGGTTTCTCTCATTTTAAAGGAAATAAGCTTTCCAAAATTTATAAGCAAAAGCTATTAGCCAATATCAGATTTATAATAAAGCCATATGTACAATATTTTGTTTACATAGCCATGTTTATATCCCCTCTTGAATGTTTATTGCTGGACTTTAAAGTTCTGCCCATTTTCTGTGATTTTTTTCTAAGCGTACAAGGCAGAAGCTGTAAAGCAATAACAGACAGATTCTCTCTCTCTCTCATGATATGAATATTTACAGAAGGAATAAGACTGTGTGAGCTACATGTTAATAGGAAATACAGTTAATAGGAAATCAGTTATAGACAGAGCATTCCGGATGATTATAGCAAATTTAGGGGTGAAGCAGTATCATGAAAGACACATTCTTTATGCCTCGACAGCTGGATCAATCTTAGTTTTTTGATAAGCATCCTATGTGCAATTGATTTTGTTTTAATCTACTTAGGGGAAAAAAAAAAAAAAAAAAAGCTTCTAGACTGAAACTTTCTATGCTGAACTGCCAAATTTCAGCCTGAAGCAAATGTTTCCTAGTTTTATAACATAAACCCTGCCTATCAGTATAGGTAATCAACAGAAACAAGTCATTTGTTGTTGAGGGGCTGTGTATAGTAAAACCTTCTATCATTAGCAGTAATCTGGACAAATAATCTAAAACAACAAACTGGACAAATAATCTAAAACAATCTATCTGCTGCATTTACTGGAGAGATGGAAATCTTCCTTCTTATATAGCATTCTGCCACTGATGCATCATAGTGACTAATGGATTTTATCCTCTCTGCTCCCTAGTGAAGTGAGAAGATACTCCTGTCATTTGCTAGATGACAACTAAGGACCATGGCTGACTGAGCCCAAGGTCACACAGGAAAGCTGTGTCAGAGATTAAGTTTTCTGAGTCCAAGTCTAGTGCCTTATCCCTACTGCTTCTTGTCCGGTTTGTGTCTCATACTATATATTGAAACTATCTTAGTATTCATTCAGAAAAGTACTTGTGCACTGAACTTGTGCAAAATAGTTCAGTAATTAGTATACTCACTCTTAATGCCAACATGGAGACAATTCTGGTGAGTAGAACACCAGAGAAGTGAGGAGACCACTTATATGAATATGAATTCAACTCCCATTTCTGCCATAGTTGTTCTATATGCCTTCAGTTCAGTATGCACAGGTGAGATTTGGTGATGGGAAGTACGAAAGAATAAAATAAGAAGGAAAAAGTAAATATAAACTTGTATAGAAAAAATGACCTTATCCTTGCTTCTCCGGTCAGATGTTTTAGGTGATAGAGGCAACGTTCCTCATTTTTAAGACATCACTGGTGACAGTTCTTTTTGAGATGAAGATATCTTATATTCCATTGGGTGTTGACTTCTCTTGATGGCAGATAGAGGCTGCAGATGTTGGCAAGATCTATAAGATTCGGATAGGCCATGATGGCACAGGCATAGGGGATGGCTGGTTTCTGGAAAGCGTCACGCTGAAGCGGCTTGCCATGAGGGTGAAGGAGCCTGAGAAGAAGAAGAAAAAGAAAAAGTCTGATGAGGAGGAAGAGGAGGAGGCCAAGGCAGAAGAAGTAATGGATGTCTATACTTTTGTGGCACACCGGTGGTTGGCTAGAGATGAAGCAGACAAGGAGCTTGTGGTGGAGCTGGTACCTGATGAAGAATCTGCCCTCGAGGGTAAATATCAGAGTGAATGTGCATGTGTGTGTAGATATAATGGTCGTGTGAAGGACAGTTTAGCTTAATTACAATTTACCTCTGCCTTTTTTCTGAACTTGGGATATTAAAGGCTATAGCTGTGACTGCCTGTTGCAACATTTCCCTGTCCCCTGCCTGCAGGACCCTCTGCCCACAACACCCTCCCCTGGAAAACAAGAGCAATGAATGTTTCACAAAAGATCTTGTGTTATGTGCAATAAACGTGGGAAGTGAGTTCCCTAAGTCACTGCTGTGGCTGAGTTTAGTGGCTATTTATATGGCTAATGAGAAGGCTGAAAGAAGAAAGATACAGATTTTTATTTTTTTTTTAGCAAACTCCAAACAAAGCCTTGGAGAACCCTGGATCTAGTACAATGGGGCTATTTCTTATTATCTCTGTGTTTTCTATTATCTTATTATTGTTGCATTTTCGCTTGCAGAGAACACATATGAAGTCCACGTTCTCACTGGGAATGTGTGGGGGGCCGGGACTGATGCTAATGTCTTCTTGAACATCTATGGTGTAGGAAGAGGAGACACGGGTGAACGCCAGCTAAAAAGGTCCAATTGCTTCGACAAGTTTGAAAAGGGCCAGGTAATCTAGGAGATCATCCGCTCAAGCAAAGAGAAAGCTGGCAGTTGTCTCTCAGTAATCAAGCTGGTCATTCATTAACGTCTCTTCTCAGTAAGGCTTGGCTTCTTGTTCTGAGCTGGGACTCAAATGTGTTTTATTTCCTAAATATATTATCTAAAGCAAATTCATCAAAATATTTTCCAGAGGAAATTCATTTGAATAACAAGCTCAATATTCTTCTGCACTGAACCACCTTTTGTGCCTGATCCCTGTAAGCATTCTGCTAATAACATTTCCTGCCAGGAATACTTGCAAACCACAAACTTATAGTTAATACTGGAGAGCATTTGTTAGACAATTTATGTATGTCGGTATTTAGATTGCAAATGTGATTCTAAATGTTCTACTCAACTAGTCAGGGAGAAAAAGCAATATCACATGGTGTGCTATAATTATATTATAATCCAATCCAATTAAATAACCTCTTGTAGATTTAATATTTGCCATAAAAATGCTTATGAACAATTAACAAGCAACTCTTACTAGCAGAAATTATTCAAGGAATAATTTTGAATAACGAAAAATTGCAGAAACAATAAGCAGCTGTGGAAAACTTGCAGTCAATAGAAAGAAACTAAGGCTGTTAAATAAGCTATTAGCTGTGATTTATGAGTTTGGCACTGAAGAAACTGCAACCTGCACATGGTTTTTCATTCACTGGGAAGATCTCCAAGCTGTGAATGTAACACACTCTGCTCTTGGGAGTAGGAACCCAAAGTCTACCAGCACGCTAATCACATTAAGGTGTTTAGAGTATTATAATAACAAGACCCATCCAGTCATGTTAATATAGCTAACGACTGAACCTCATGATTGTGGTGAATGAAAAAAAGAAAATTCTGTGGTTTGAAATAAAGCACATGGAGGGACACAGGGTTTCTATAGATTTAGTACATCTGTAGTTGGTCCCAGATTCAAACTGGGAGAGAATGCTAACCCTGGAAGGACTGAGATTTAGGAGAGGTGAGTTAAATTTAAGAGAATGCTGATGTGTGGATGAGGTAAAGAAAGACAAGAAGGCTGTGCTGCTGCTACTGCCTTGCAGGAGCAAAGTGCAAGTGCTAATGGGAGAGCTCATAGCTCTGCAACTGTATTAGTACATCCAGCCCTAGGAAAACAAGGGACACATATGGATACCCTTTGTTTTAATGGGAAATAAATTATCCTGGCTCAGCTACTGCCTTTTTCTGTTCCCATCTGGGAAATACGCTCATTTGTCTCTTGTCTCCTGTGTAGGAGGATGTGTTCACCATCAAGGCCATTGACCTGGGTGAGCTGAAGAAGCTGCGGATCCGCCACGATAACTCTGGTGGTAGCTCAAGCTGGTTCCTGGAGAGAGTAGAGATTGTTGATCTCAAGGAGAGCACCACGTGAGCAGCCTGTTGCACCCCTTTCATGCGGTCAGACACGGGGGCTCGTTCTCCAGAGGATCCTGCAAAACCACAGGAAGGCAGAGGGGATGCAGAAGGCCACAACTCTAAACAAACTCTCACAAATTTCACAGGCAACTGGGGGCTGTTATATACCCTAAATACAAGTTTGTCCTTGAGCTGTAACATGCTTGAAGTCACACATTTAAGTTGCATAATGCTTTGGTGGGTGGCACTGTTGGTGAGGTCTCTAGATGAGTTCACTGTTGGCTGTTCATCAACATATGCTGCCTGGGTGACTGGAGTTTCCCGTGAGTTATCTAAGTTCTTCTGGGACTGAAAACTAGGAGAAGGCAGGTATATGGTATCCCAGGTCACTCAAAGCCCTGGTCAGTAAATGCTTGTTAATGTGTTTCTGGGTAAAGTCCACCCATACAATACCAAAACCCAAATACCAAAACCCAAGGATGAAAGTACATGTAAAGTTCAGCTTTGAGTAATCACCTTTTTTTTTTTTTTTTTTTTTTAAGTATCCTCTGATTTATGCTTATTTATGTTGTTAAAGCCATGAAGTCTTGTGTAAGTGCTGGGTGCTGCTGTCATTCTTGTAGGTATTATTTTCCATGCCAACGGTGGTTAGCGGTTGAGGAAGATGACGGTCAGATTGTCAGGGAGCTGGTCCCAGTGGATGAAGCATTTGTAAAGAAAGATTCGGAAAATGATGGCCAGTCTCTTGCAACGCTGGGCCTGGAACAGAAAGGTTTATGTTAGCCTTGTATTTCTTCCAATATGGGGATGAAGAGAAACCAAGTTATTAATAGTGCTGAGGGCATTAGCTGTTAGTATTCACTGGGCTGTAAATCACAATCACAAAGATCTCAGGTGTGAATGAAGTGTGAAGTGTGGTGTTAACCAGTGAGAAGTTAACACTCCTCACTTTTAGGTGATTTAATTATCTTGCAAGTTTGGACCCAAAGTGCAAAAAAATAGGAAGATGGCTGTCACATTTGGTCATCATATTTTGCAAAGCAGTTCATGGAATAAACCTCAAATGAAATGCATGTCAATTATTAAAATCCAAACCATAAATCCCATGCATTTCATGTCACTAAACATTCAGACATGAAACAGAGCAGAGAGCAAACCTTATCAGAGGAAGGGAAGGCACCTAAATCTGTCCTGCTTTGCATCTTGATGCTCATGTCTGTCACCCTCTGAAACAACTTTGTGCCGCTCACTCCTGGGTCTGATGCTGCCAGGTGCTGAATGCCCAGTACTTCCACTGACTAGATAGTCAGCAGTTCTCTTCAAGAGGACCTGTTGGATCAACAGTGTCTTGGAAAGCCATGCGTACACCTAAATGTGGCAGTAGGATGCCGTTCTGGATATCTTGAGCAGGCTTTTGTTGTGCAGTGAAGACTATACTAGATTTTTCTATAATTTTTATGTGTGCTGCACTTTCTAGATGTTGGTGTGACAGGAACCCCCCTAATGATGCTTTTGTGGAGGGTGGGCTTGTGAACATGAATTGTATACATCAAAGTACACACACTTTCTGATATGTAGTATGTGCACTTTTATTACTTGGTGTATATATTTCAAGATTCCCAGGAAAAAAATTGGAAGTCTAAGCACATTTCTTGTCCGTAGAGATGCAGACTATATACTCCATGACTGGAGCAGGAGAGAACTGGGCAATCACATACTCTAGCTCACCCAGTAACCATCACAGCACATTCCTGTTACCTATTAAAATAAAACCCAAACCAAACACATATATGCAAAGAAAAGCAGAATTAATTCCTGCTCAGACTTCACACTCTTAAATTGGTATTTTATTTGACAGCTAAATCAACAACATACATTGTGAAAGTGAAAACAGGGGACAAGAAGAACGCCGGGACAGATGCTAATGTCTTCATCATTCTCTATGGAAGTAAAGATGATACAGGTATGACTACTATGTGATGGAAAGGGATAGGATTTCACTGCTAGATGTAACTGCCTGGAAAGGCTGGGTAGTTTCCTTTGGTTCCCTCGATACCTGCTCTTCTTTCCTTTTTAGGACAACCTCATGTTCTTGCTGTCTCCACATAAACGGTGATAGCTGGGAATGTTATTATCAGCTGCTGTAAATTGCTGTTAAACTTTGAAACACTGATTTGCACCAGCTGCTGATTTAAAGGCTTTAATTTCAATTACAGAAACAGTGCGGTAGCCTGGGACTGCATCCCTGAGTGGTGGATGTGGGGAATGATTTGCTTTCCTCGGCGATGAATCAGCATGTTCCCACAATCCAGCCCTCCTCTGCCTCTCTGAGTGGCCCAGAAGTATTTAATCAGTTCAAGTGCAAGTCCTCTTAGAAGCAGCCAAGCTCTGTGTGCAGTGCCTGTGATGGTAGTGAATCAATGTGTTTTTTTCTTACCTGTAACAGCAGCTGCAGCAGTGCTGGCTCTGTGTCCCTGCCAGTGCTCCATTCAAAAAGATGTGAGTGTTTTAGACCACAGATACTGCTACAGCTATAGAGCTAGGGTTCTGAGTGAGAGAGGGACAACTTGAGGGGAAAAGCCACTTCTTCACATTTTAGGCACTTCTCTGATTCCAATGGGGACATTCCTAACAGATTGGTTTCTCACACTAAAAAATGCCTGTTTGCATCACTACAACAGGGATCATCAGCCTAAAGGCCTCCAAGAGTAACAAGAACAAATTTGAACGTGGGAAGGTAGATGAGTTTACAGTGGAGTCCGTGGACATTGGAGACCTGAAAAAAATCAAGATAGGCCATGACAACAAAGGTAAGATGACCTGCTTTGTTATGTGTTTTTTTCTAGTGTGTTAGGCATATAGCTTTATAAAATAGTGTTCCTCCAAAACCCTAAAGGTTACCTAACTTGGTGTTTTGGTGGCAGATCCTTGTTGTCCTCACATCTGTTGCAGTCACTGTCACTGCTGTTAATGCCGTTGCCCTGACTGCAGCAGTAAGAGCACTGTGGTGGCAACTGCAGGTAGCTTTGTCTCTATAGCCAAGAGATAAAGAGACACTTTAATTTTGCAGGTCCCTTTCTGGAGAGAATTGTCATGTTTATCAAAACCCAGTGGCTTTTTGTGTTCTATGTAAGGTCTATAGATTGAAATTATTATCTTATTTATTTGCTAATGATTTTGTTGTTTCCATCATCAAGTGCTAGGTGCTTTTTAGACAGAGGTATGGCTCATCTGTAAACAAGGGAAGCAGTGATAGGACATATGAATTCCTTCTCTATGGAGTGTGAAGGGAGATCTCTGTTAGTAACTTCTCTGTCTTATTACAAGAGCAAATTAACCCAGGTGATAGAGTAATTATCCCTTCCACATGTACATATTTAGCCTGTTGCAAATACAAATGTAAAGAACATTAGTTCAGACCTGAAAAGTCCCTATCGTATTTATGATTTCTATTCTACTCTTACATTGGCAAAAGAGAGCAAGATTTATTTCTCAGTCCTGGAGTGCAAAGCTTCATTTGTTATTGTCTGCGAAGGCTTTGTGGGTTAATCCCTGGATCCCTCTTGCCACAGGTAGTTCAACCGGCTGGTTCCTGGAGTGGGTGGAAATTGATGCCCCATCCCTGGGACGGTGCCTCAAGTTCCCTTCTGGACGTTGGCTGGATAAATCAGAGGATGATGGAGCCACTGAGAGAATTATCTTCCCTGCAGAACTGCAGACAAAGGAATATATCCCATGTGAGCAGAATGCCATTTCCCCAGGATATACCCATCATTACAGAAGATAAAACTCCATGAGCTAGCAAAGTTTTATAGATTTGGCCTCTCCCTAGATTTCAGTCTGAGAAATTTATAAATACATCACATGCCAATTACTCCCATTACTAAAAGAAAGTTCATCTGAGTGGTCTAGACTAACATTTCCTGCCTCCATGTGTTGTATTTGCCAAATCAAAGAGTAGTCAGAAACCATGTGGCTATCTGTGTGACTGTATTTTTGCTCCCTTTTGCACCATCTTCTTCAAGTCCTCAGCCCGTTCCCGAGCTGGCTCCTGGTCTCCAGTTTTCCCTTTGATCCTGCTTCATTCTACTATTTATGTTTCTGTAGTTAAAGCAGACACTTGTGGTCTGTCTTCCAAGGTAATTCTCCTTGGTTGCCTGGTACCATTGGCACTGTGCATCCCTCTCTTGTGCAAAGATCTTCCAGAACCTCTTTAACACTGTGCTTTTCTGATAGAGCGTTGCACTAGCCTCTCTGTTCTGGCATTCTCCAGTTTTTCCTTTATTTTCGTTTCACTTCACTCCTTTCTAAGTTAATATCTGTTGTATGCCTGATGTCTTTCGAGGGCTCTTTCTGAGTGTTATGCTGATAATTTTTAAGTTTGCCATAACACCCCAAACTTCTCTATTCAGGGAAATTCTTTTGCTGACTTCAGGACATCAAGAATCAGATAAAACAGCTTCTTGAAATAAATTATGTGAAACACTGATTTTCTTATTCTTAAGCCTTGTTTATGTTGTATCCATGAATGTGTGTAGGCAACTCACAGCCCTGTATACTTGATTCCTGCCGCCCCGGCCTGCCTTATTTCACATTGTTGGAAAATTCTTCCTCACCCATCTTCAGGGGACTATGAAAGTTGGCTCTTCCCTGCATTGAATAACACACCATGACGGCAAGGGCCCAGGCCTAGAATTCAAGAGTTGATTTCCATCCCAAGCCCTGCCAGGTGCTTCCTGGGCTGCTGCGGGCAACTGATAAGTCATTCATGCCAGCACACTAATGGGCCTAGAGCCTGAAATCCCCAAACAGTTGATAAAATTAATGATGTCTCCTATTTCATTGTGTTCCTCAGTGTACACATGGACTGTATCAGGAGTCTTACCTCCTCAAGTCCCCTGTTCAGATAAAAAGTTAGAGCATATTCCTCTCTCTGCTGCTCAGTCTATTTTCTTCTGCCTCAGTTTCCTGCTTTATAGTTGTAAGAATAATTGTGATAATTGTAGAAGACTGCCAGCCGCATTGGATTGCTCTTTATTTAATTATTTAATTACTGTACAATGGCTGTCCTACCCTCCAATCTCCAGATCCTCACACTCAGCAGTCTGTAAACTAAAATGGTCTCTCGTTTTTTCAATGTGTGCCTCCTCCATGCTTTGACTAAGGCATCATTTATTTCTCAGCAAGCCTTGCTTTCTTTCCCTAAAATCTCTGGAGCAGAGGAATGGGTATTCTTTGCTGCCTTTTGCACTTTCATCAGTCTGGTGGAAGAGACAACACAGGAGTCAATATTATTGAACTTGCATGTGCTTCTCACCAGGTTTTTCCCTGTGTGTTATCCCGGTCAAAACATATTTTAATGCATAAGTTGACTATATCATTTATTAATGCCTCAGTATATTACAGGTCATAAGAGTTTCTGGGATGCCTTGCCTTTGAGTAAATAGTGTGTGTAGAACTGATTTTTGCCAACAGAAAATAGTCAGGCCTCTCTGGCAAAAGGGTTGCACAAGTCTCAGTGTCATATTAGATCGTTTCTCCCGTTAAACTGTTCCAATTGTGCTATTTACTATACTCCAGTATCCTAATTATGGACCTGATGGTTTCAGTTTGCCAGAGGTAACTAAGATGGTCTGGCTTTCTTTTATGATGACTTGCAGCAGAATTGTTTTGCTAGGAACAGATGATGAAAACATGTCATCGGCATCCCAATTAAAATCATGCCTGTGGAGATACCATCTTAAAAGTGCCATATAAATGAAATGGGAGTCTGACAGCTGAAAGTTGTGCTGCTAGTGACCTTGTTATGGTGCTACTTTGCTGAATCAGTTCTAAGCTGATGTTAAAATTCAAACAACAAGAGCAAGCATCGCAGACTTCAGCGGAGGAGATCATTTTTAATTCAAAGTGCATAGCATGTGATTTTGGTCTCCAGGATTTTTTTTTTCCCCTTACATGTTGGAGAAACTCTTCCAGTTTACCTGCAGCGCAGAAGAGTGGATTTCATCAGGGCTGGGCAGAAAGAATATTGAGTACCTTCAGGCTTGCTCTCTGTAGAAGAAAACTTCATCACTGTTCTCCTGAGAGATGTTTTTAGAGAGCCTGGATTTTAAAGAATGATTAGCCTCTGATATGCATAATCAGAGTTACTCCAGCAGCAACAGATATGGTGCCAGAAACAGTATCTCTGTCCTAATGGAGATGCTGAATCTGAAATAAATCTCAAAGTACTGCAGTATAAAGAATAGCAAAGATGACTAAAGCAACTGCAGCGTAGGAGGGTGCAGGATGACAGGCAGCTGAAAAGGATGGGAGCGAGGGACGGGAAACGGCGGAAACTGGGTAGGCAGTGTATGGGAGATGGATGGCACGGGATGGATCCCGGTGGTGGTGCTGCGCATCGCACTCTGTGCTCATGGGAAGCGACATGGAGCACAGAGATTTTTGTCCATTTGGGGTAAATAGAAGTCTCTGCTGTAAATGAGCAGTGCCCAAGACTCACCTAGCATTTTCCTTTTACAAATTTCAGGAAGGAATTAAGAGAGAGAGAGGTTATTTCAGTTTACCAACCAGCACACCTGAATTGCCATGTCTTCATGACAGCAGAGAGTTCAATCTTCCATTATTATCAATGGTCATTCACAGGCAGTGAGTCTGGAGAATGTTTCAGCTAACCTTGAGGAAAATGGCCACATTTGCTCATTTTCCTCATTTTGCAAACTCCGTTGACTTTAGTGGTTACATCTCATTTGACTATAATGGGGCTTTATCACACGTGCAGGCAACCGAACAGAGGTTTCCTACTCTGTGAGCCAAATGCTGTCTCACTTTGAGGCTGAGGTGGGAAATTACTTGACTAAGGATATTCAGCAAATTGGTAGCAGAGCCCAGAGCAGAACCTTGATCTAATTCCTGGGTGAGGTGTCTTATTCTTGAGTCATACTCCAGTGGGACACTGGGTTGAGAAGCTGTGAAAATAGAAAATGATGAGAGGAGACATCAGATTTTTGGGCAGTGGGCCATTCTGGAGGAACCAAATGAGCAGAGTAAGGAAGTACATAAGGGCTTAATCCTTACTGAGCTGCATTCAGAACAGAGCTGGTAGTACCCAGTGCACCTTCTTCTTAAGGGCTATATTTTCTTAGAGCAGAGCATGATACCATGAGAACAGTAGACCAAACAGTGGCTTATAGAGTGTTCTATTTCTTTTTCTTGAGATTTCAGTGATGAAAGCAAAAGTGGAATTTCTACCAACAAGGCTATCTTGAATATTTATGTACTGCCTCCGGTTGGCTTAGCTTTGTCTGTGAGTCTTGTTGCTCAAAAATTTGTGAATTCATGATTTGCTATAAGACTTGAGCTGTTGAAGTAAGTCTTGTTTCAATAGCTTTAGGTGGCAGGTATAAATATACTGAGGATTATCTGATTTTGTGATTGAACCCAAATCTCAGTAAATGAATATGGATTTAGGTCAGTTGGCTATACTGGGTTAAATAAATTTCTCTGATTTTTTTTTATCTGAGTTACCAAACTCATGTATGACTTGCAGTATGGTAACCCTTATAACCACAGATGTGACTCCTACCCTATCTTTTTTAACTGTTGACTTTCATTAAAATATTCTTAAGAGTGTTGGTCTGCTCCTGACAGACATTTTTGGTTTTGTTTTTATTTTATGGCGCTTCTTGATTCAGTTGTTCCTTATGAGATCACGGTGTACACCAGCGATATCTTCGGAGCTGGCACAGATGCAGATGTCTTCATCGTTCTCTATGGAAGCGATGGGATCTGCACACAGCAGAAATCCCTGTGCCTCAACAAGAGAGAGCAAAGGATGTATTTTGAAAGGAACTCGGTGAATCAGTTCATTGTGGAGGTAAAGTCAAAGTTGCTTCTTGCTTTTACCTTAGAGCAGAGGTTGTCTTAAGGGGATTACAAAGATAAAATGGAGTAAAGTGCACAATTTTCCACTCTTAGAGAAAGATGTTCAGCTTTTGGGACTGGAGGAGGTAGTCTGCTCATGGAATTTGGGTTCAGATCTCTGTGCTGCAACAGACTTAGCGGGTTCTGGAGCAAATATTTTCTCACTGAACTCCAGATAGTACCAAGTCAGAATTACTGTCATATGGCGTCCCTGTGGCCTAACACTGTGTTAAGCCTTGCAAGGACTAGTGCAATCTTACCATGGAGCTGAGATGTCCTAATACATGGATACAGAGACTTCCCTTCTATGCAGAGCTGAGATGCTCTTTGGAAGGGCCACGTATAGGACAGTTTACCTCTTCCATTTCTTAAATGATACTTTACATATGATTCATTTCCTAGACCAGATCCTCCGACAAGGAAGTCCCATCTCCATGTGAGGAAGAACTTCTTTGCTGGGAGGGTGCCAGAGCCCTGGCACAGGCTGCCCAGAGAGGCTGTGGAGGCTCCTTCTCTGGAGACCTTCCCAACCCGCCTGGATGTGACCGGGTGCCCCGTGCTCGGGGTGTCCCTGCTGGAGCAGGGGGTTGGACTAGATGATCTCTGGAGGTCCCTTCCAACCTTAACCGTTCTGTGTGATTCTGTGTGTGTGATAAAGAGGGGGTCTTAGTGTCTGTTACTGTGGGATTTAATATATCTCCCTTTCCTACATACCCTTATGGGCATATACATTTGCTTACTTCACAGTTCACAATATTTTTAAAGGCAGTGTGAACCAAATATTTGTGATACTGCCTTCATTTAAGGTCTCCAAGTATCATTTAATGCTATGATTTCAGAATCTTTTTGAAGGACCTGGGGTCATTATGCTTACTACTTAGGTAGTACTTCATTAAAGGTGAATATCTTGTTCAGCTGTTCAAACTCCATGGCAACCTCTGTCTTCTTGGAAAGAGACTCTTATTTTGCTGTAGACACTGTGATTTTTGACTAGCCGGGGTTACATTTTTGAAGGACTATTTAGAGAGTTTCCTGAAGGATTTGCACGTACACATGAAGTGCATGTGGTTTGGGGTGCTAATATCCACCTGCAATACTCAGCAATTCCTACTCATAATAAGTTCCTATTGCTGACAATTTGTGAGAAGTAAAAGTACAGGTAGTTCTGCTCTGGCCTACTCTTTTGACACTGCTTAATGTCCTCCCCTTCCCTCCTCCCTGGATGTAACATTTGCAAAATTCCTTACAACCTATGTGTGTTTTATTTTATTTTATTTTTTTGTAAAATGATTGAAAGGAAATATTAAAACAAACTTTTTAAAGAAATTAAAATCCTTCCAGCCCACAAGGCCATGAATCATAAAATGAAGCCTCAGCATGATTCCATAAAAACAGAGAAAAAGACTTATTTTGGTGGGGTTTCCACAGAGATTTTCATGACAGCAGTTGCAGTTATCCATAGGTATAAATCTTAAACTGCTATTGCTATCTCTTTGTTTCATAAGATCTATTTTGGTTTTGATATATTCTGAAACATTAGTACTTTTCTTAGATGTAGCAAGTGGAAATGCATTTTGTTCTCTAGATTTATAATATCATAATAACCTGTCCCCAAAATTCATTTTTTCTTTATCAGTTCCTCTTGCTGCAGGAAAGGGATGGAGCAAAATACGCTTCTCCCTCACCTACTTGTGAAGAGCCATAATTTGGAGCTCAGTAGACCTTGAAGACAATTTGGGGATCTCAGAAAATACATGCTGAGAACTGCCAGTTTGGCCTGGTGCTTTTACTGCCCTGAATTTTCTATTTGCAAAAGAGGCACAGAAAGTTAAAGTCTCAACTATGCTCCCAAACGACAATTCATAGGAGATGTCGGTAGGAGAGGCAAATCACTTCTTTTCTAACAAGAACATTATTACTAGGTATTAATTGAAATCTTTATTGAAAGATGAACAATGGGACAGGACAGAGGAGGAATAACATAATTTCCCCAAGTGTATATCTGTGTACATGCATGAATTTTAGAACTGAATCTGGAACACTTAATTATTTTGCAGTTGGTGTTGATACTGTCTAAAGTCAGGGCAGAATATGTGAAACCAAATCCGATTTGTTGGCGTGGGAACGACTTGAGTACTACAGTCAGCCTTATAGAGTCTCCTAAAAATCATTGTCATTGCTTCAGAATGTGGCAATTTTGTCAGCTGGGAAGCAAAGCTGGGAGTTGTTCTTCAGTGGAATAAATTGAGAAGTTTCATTTTTTTTAAAGTCTGCGAGAACAAAAGATTCTGAGTCCCTATGCACAGAAAGATAGCAGAATGCTCCTCCTGTGTGTAAAATCTTGCAGCCAGCTTTGGATTTTAAAGTCCAGGTGTATTAGAACTTACACCGAAATAACTAGAAAATATTGCATAGGAGCAAGTGTTATTTTTCCTCTTCAAGGCTCTGGAAGGGAGGTGAATTAAAAGCAATGAAATAGTGACAATTACTTAATTAACAAGGTGAGCCATAAAAAATAATAGCCACTTCCTCAGATACTGATCTTCTTGGCTTGCTCAGAACGGCACTTGAACTCTGTGGGAGAACATGAGTGAGACTATAAAATGCCAGCCTGTGAATATAGTGCTTTGGCCTTAAAGCCATCCTTCCAATGCTATAACCGTGCCCTACTAGCTAATCACCTGAGTATTTATAAAGGAAATATATATATATATATATATATATATAAACTATAAAAAAACCTATGCAAATATAATAGAAATAGAAAAACTAAGATGCAGCAACACTGAAATTTCTAAAAATTACTTCCACTCCCATTGCTACAAAGGAGCTTGAGATGCAGAATTGCTGCCATGCAACTGAATCCTTCTTCTACAGCGGGTAAGCTGTATAGTGCAATACAAAACTTTGTTTTTCTGATAGACATTCAGGAGGATTAGCTAAATACAAGGTAGGGCATAAGTAGTGCTGTTTAGTGGTGTTGTCAGCATAATGTTTGCTCCCCCTGGGACTTCATATAGACTGGAAATGGCAAATAAGCTAAAAACCAAAATGTCTTGAAAGACCCCTGTTGTTCATGCTGTATTTCCCCCCCCCCCTTTTTTTTTTCCATATAGCTGGAGGATGTTGGTGACGTTATTGAAAAGATTCGCATAGGACATAAGGGTGGAGGGCTGAATTCCGGTTGGCACTTGGATCGTGTGGCAATTCGGAGACTGTTGCCAAATGGAAAGGTAGGCCGTGATACTCTGGAATACAATTCCATAGGGTGCTACTTCCATCCCCTAAACAGTTCTTCAGTATACAAAGCTTGATTAACAGTGAAAAATGAATCCCTAGAGAGCAATGCACACTAATGAACTCGCTAGAGCTTAGGGATCTCGGGACAAGCATTTTTTATCAAGTTTTAGTCTTCAAATGCTCATTATAAGACTATGTAATTGTTATTTCTAAAAAGTACTTTTCTCATTGTACCTGTTGACTAGAATAAATACACTTATTTGGTGGCTTTGCTACTGTTCACTGGTGTGAAGGAGTAATCTGCATGCTGGATTTGAAGGCAGCGTTGTAATCGCTGGCTTGGTGGACTGAGAATCCCGAAATCGGTCCCTAATTCTGGAAGGATAAATTCAAGCAAAATGTCCATCAGTGCAAGTCCCTGAAATCAGTCATTTAAAACTCAGCAAGCTGGGTCCTAGGCCTTTTGGTTGCACAGGATTAAGGCATCGGTCATCTTTATCCTACCCACATAAGAAGCTCTTCCTTGTTCCTGCTTTAGGGTGTTGTCTGTAGTGACAGGAATGAGTCTGGCTGCAAGTCAGTGGAAGCTTAGAAGAAAATTACATCTTCAGAATCAATTTAGGATTGGAGGAGTAGCTGTGTTTGGGAACATCTGGGCTCTTTCCTCTGACTCACCTTTTCTCCTCTTGCTCCGAAATGATTTCAGCTTTCGCTCATACTAACCAGGAGAACTTCTCCACCCTCATTGCTCAGGTACACTGCTTTCTCAAATGGCTTCTGATATCTAACGTTGACATCTAATGCTCATGAACTGCTTGTTCAGGTGCAGTGAGCCTATTTCTCATCTTGCTTCTTCAGGGATATAGTTTACTCTCTTTGCCTCTCTGAATGACTTACAGGTCTGCCTTGGACATTCAAGGCTGTATCCTCCTGCATAAGTTTCTACACTAGTAAATATCTTTTTTCTTTTCTTTCAGACCTGTTATTTACCTGTTCACTCAGTCTTGTCTTGTACAGCTTGATTAGGTTACAGAACAAGATGATGTGTTGGTGGTGATACTGCTATTGGCCATGGACTAGGAGGGATAAAGAGGAGCCAGAAATGGGCTTGGGACTGCGCCGCTGCACAGTCACCACAGCATTTTTTGAAGGACAGATAGTGAGAAATCTGGGAAGCTAGAGGAAGGGAGGAAAACCACGAACACCTTAAAATGGAGAGATTTGCAATTCTGCAGATCTTTTGATTATGGCATAGGAAAAAAAAAGAAGAAAGCAGAGCACTGCATGATGCTGCTGATGAGCCGCAGGATATTATGACCTGCTACAGGATAGCAATATGCTGCCAACACTTCTAAAAGCTGTGCTACCTGATTAGACTGTTAAGATGTGTCTAGATGTATCTATAGCACTGCAAAAGAAAAATGAGGTCAGTAACTTTTCAGATTAAATTGAAAGCACTTGGGTAGCGAACTTGAATTGTTGCATGCCAGTAAAGCTCTGTCTAAGCATGCCAGTTATATCTGATAATTATATTTCATTTGTCACAACTTGGGGAAGGGCAAGGCACTGACTTTTAGCACACTATCCTACCATGCCTATAGCTTATGGCAAGAGTCAAACTCTAACAAAGCAAATACCGTTCCTAGCTATAAGAGGATTTTACTGGGGGGTTACACAAAACAGTGCACTTTACATCAGTTAAATATTTATGCAATTGCTAACAAGGAAACTCCAATAAAAATTCTGGCAATGACTTGGTGATTAACAATAACGACACAATTAACTCTTGCAGCAACTGTGCATTATTCCCCATTGTGCAGCACTTAAGTCCCTAGATATCCCATTACCAAATAAACAGCGTTCATATCAATGGCATGTACAACCAACATTATCATGAGCATTATAGAGCAGTTAAGAGCTTCAGAGAGAGATGGGACTGAAGAGGAATCTCTAACAGGAAGAGAGAATTTCAGCACTGAAACATATTGCTCTGGAGAGTTTCTTAGTTCCCAGGCTGTAGAGGGGGGAATATAACCACTGCAATTGCTGTTTCCTGGCCCAGGAAATAGTGAGATAATATAGATTATATGGTCAGATATGAGCACAGAAATGAGGAAGTAGAAGTTGTGGGGTGAGGAGTCATTAGATGTTTATATATTGTAAATAACCTCTGAAGGAAAAATACTTGCAAGTCTGGGGCTAATTGCAAGTCCTCTATAGTGCAAGTCTAGGGTTAATTAGCAGCAATACAGAGAGCATCAGAGAAGAAAACTGTGTGTATTTGACAGCAAAAGAATTAGGCTTCTTGGGTTCAAAGGATGGTTCTGCTACAAGTCACCCAAGGCCTGTATCCAAAAAGGCTCACATGCCCAGCAGGCCCCCTTTCCTGGGATCGGTGCCCAGTGGCATGACCGTGTTAGCAGTGACTGCAATGGGCCACTGATCCTAGGTGCACAACCAGCTTCTCCCCAGTGACTGCAGCAAGGAGAGCAAGAATCACGCAGTGCTATACAGTGATAGCAATGTTCAGTACTGCCACGGGGAGATCTATTCCCTTCTTTTGTTACATATCAGCTTTTAAATATTTAAATAGCAAAAATAAGGGAGCCCTGCTTTAGTGTGATAAGTAATTACATGCAAATAATTAAGGTGCATGGTATTGTTATATACTTTTATAGTGGTATTTGGA
Source organism: Nothocercus julius (assembly GCA_013398735.1). Lineage (NCBI taxonomy): Eukaryota > Metazoa > Chordata > Aves > Tinamiformes > Tinamidae > Nothocercus > Nothocercus julius. The sequence goes on from VZSV01000045.1 coordinate 377,281, forward strand.
GTTCTGGAGATAACAGAAAGCATCTATGCTACTTAAGGAAGGAAATGCTAAAGCTATCAGTAGCTGAAAGGCCATTTTTTATTTCTCTGCTTAGTTACTGTGAGCTTAAAACTAACTTTTTTTCAGTTCAAATTTGTGGGCTCTGCAAGTTCTATGATGGCTCATGCCCATTTCTTTATGGAGACATAGCCCGAGGTGGCCAGCATGCAGAGAGCCTCCCGCCTCTTACCATTTTGGAGGCCTTAATGAGTTGTCTGGGATTGATTTTATTTACCAAGCAGAAAACACATGCTCTATTGTTTTTGCTCCTTTGATGATAGAAATCATGTTTGTTTCCACCAAAGTGAAGTCAAAACAAAGGATCAAAAACTAAATCAGTATTCTTCTCCTCTTAATGCACCTATGGGAATTGCCTGGCAGCCAGCTCGAGTCACTGAATTATAGGGCAAAATCTTGAAGCATGGACTCAGAAAAACAAAACAAAAAATAAATACAACAACACTGACTTCAAAGGGAATGTTCCCTGAGTGGGGACTGAAGAGGGATCGCAGAGCCTCAATAAACCTCGGCTTCAGCAGGAACAGTGCAGTCCAGATCGGGAACTTGCAGGATCAAAACCAGAAACCCAGTGAAATGGGAAGGCAAAGTCTGTTGGATTGTATAACCCGTCTCACCCACTGAGAATGTTTTTCTCTCTTTAGTGCTTTTTTTCTCTCTCTCCAAATGTCTTTTTCTTGTACTTCAACTGACTGAAATGTTCTGTCCCATAAAGATATACTGTTCTGTCCCATGCCTGTATGGCTTGCAGCGCCTGCTGTTTCAAGTCGTGTTTCATACATGTACATATGTACATGAGCTGAGATCCCTTGTTTGCATATCACAGAGTGCTCAAAAAGAGAAATTTTGAACAGTGATCATCTTGTTTTGAAGAGTTTCTCTCTGTCTTGTCTACTTCAGGGTTCGGAAACTGTCACATTTCCATGTGAAAGATGGCTTGCAAAATCTGAAGATGATGGAGAGATCATCAGAGAGCTGGTACCATCCGATATTTTTACCGAGAAACTCATGAAGGATGGGACTCTAAAGCAGATAGAAGAAGAAGTTGAGGACCCATTAGAAGGTAATATAATCCCAGGAATATGTACAAACTGTTCACATATACTTCACTTCCCATTTTCTGGTCTCTCTGATACCTGAAGCACTTCCACAAAGTTTCATCCTAAGCTCTTTGCTTCCTTATGGGCCTGGCTGTTTCTAGGTCTCTCTCTCTCACCTTCTTCTTCTATTATTTTTTATTTTTTTTTTTTTATTATTTTTTCCTCCTTTAGAACCTCCTTTCCCTCACCCCTTTTCCTCTGCACTTGAGGGAAATTGTGAACCTTCTTATATTCTGGGTAGAGCAAATTGAATTCAGCTGCCATCTTCATTCATTGGTAACAAGATGATTCAACAGAGAAAATCATTCATTTCTATGTTTCTTTTCTATCTGAATCTGATTTGCATTTACAGTACAACATTGTCAGAGTGGAATATATATGAATTTTAAGTGTTTTCCCTTGCCAGGGCTTGGCTGTAAAGGAGAATTCAGCCTTTATGCTGTGCCTCTAGCAGAGGAAGGTGTGCTCTTTCCTCTATTAGCAACCACATGGTAGCTCTTGTGAGACCTTTTTGACCTTTTCTCAGGGACAGATAGGCAGTTTTAATAACAGTAAGTGGCAAAACTGCTTGATGCCTATGTAACATTTTCTATGCAACATTTTTAACCTCCTTACCCATGTCACTTTACCTCGCGTTAGTTGCTGAGTGTTAATCAGCATACCTGCCTCATTTTTTTTTCCTTCTAAAGGCAAGGCCTTAAAAACAACTTTTGCAAACTTTTGAATAGGATTTATGGATAACTGAAGGCTTTTTTGGTCTGGGATCTAGGACTAAGGTGGGATGTCCTCTTTTGGATATAAATAATTTGGTGCAGAAGTAATCTATACGAGTCATCACGTGTTTTGGGCACTAATGCAGTGTAATGTAGTGTAAAAGACAGAAATTCCAGCTTATGTTATAATGATAGTCTTTTACACAGTAGACAATTTCAGTCTTAAAGTTCTCTAGAACTGGCAAGCAAAGTCAAAAGAGGAATGAACTGATTAAACAGAATATACACTCTCTTTCCCTCATTACTAATGCACTTGTCTCTCAGGTCCAAAGCCGTAACTCTGCACTGCAGCTAAGGACATGATAAGAAGAGGCAAACTTGGAATCTCACCTAACTTGATGAATGGCCTCAAATGATGATCCTGATCCCTTTCTCAGAGAAATCAGTGGAAGTCCTTCATGGACTACCAAGCAGACTAGGCCCTGTTTTATTGAGAGGGCTAGGTATGGAGGGGATAATACATATATTTCCTTTGATGGTGTTAATGCACAGAGAAGAATATTAACATCTGTAGTACACCTCCATAACTAAGGCTTTATGCCTCTTCCTCATTTGCAATGCCCCGGAATTTGCAAGGAGACATTCTCTAAGGCTTGAAGACCACCTGGAGATTTAGATCCTTGTATAGCTCCTAATTGTTTCCCTGGAAAGGAAACAATTTCCAGTTACTATTTGTTTTCCCTGTGTAATGGGGACAAGAGCAACAATATAAAAATAGGAGTATTTAACAGGTTTAGTAAAGCACATTACTGAAGATTTAATAGGGTTTTATTGAATCATCACTGAGCAAGATAAACAGAAAGGGTACTTAAACAGTACAACTCCAATACTTCCTTAATTAAACACTGTCTCAGAAAAAAAGGATTCAGCAACCTGTTCTCCTTCTGTTTTAGGAATCTATACAGATACATGCCATTAACTCCAGTGGTAATTGCACATCTGAATCCCTGGGGTTTGTTTATGGAAGATGGAGTATTAAGAATTCAAAACACTGCATCACTTGTTCTCAGATGTGGTCCCTTGAGCCTCAGTAGGAAAAGGTGCCGAGTTCCCTCACCTCTCATTGACTTCGCATCCAGTAATAACTGTAATGATTCTTTGCATTTTTAATTATACGCTGTGTGCTCAAAGCAATATATAGGCATTGATTATATGTAGAAAAGGCAAGTCAGCAAATTTCAGTCCAGTGGTTCCCTAGCCTTGGGGTCGTCATCAGAAGCCTTGGAGGATAAAAGAATCAGCATTTTAACCCCCAAGAACTGAGTGATGAATACAACATTTGGGGACCGTTTTCTCTGGCAATTCCAGTATCTGATACAGATCTCGATAACCCACCTGCTCAGACATTGCTTGCCTTCATTTCTTTCTGCAGTTCACACGTACAAGATAAGTGTGTTCACTGGAGATATCTACGGTGCTGGGACAGACGCTAATGTTTTCCTAAATATCTATGGAGATCTGGGGGACACGGGAGAGAGAAAACTCAGCAAATCAGAGACAAACTTCAACAAGTTTGAAAGAGCACAGGTACCAATGCAATACATTTTCAGTTTTGCAGTCCTTTAACCTGACAAGTGCATGACTGTCTTTACAGGCTGAGTTTTCCTGTGAGGGATGAATTGATTGATTCTATTTATGATGTTCATTACCTCTTAAAATGCTATCTGCGGTTTGTCAGCTGGGTATTATGACAGACAAGCACTGTAACAAATGGGTAGATCTTTCTTTCTGTGAAGTTACTGGTACAGAGATGAATTTTGAGCATACAGAGATGATTTTTTTTCCTTACAAACTGACTTGAATTTTCTAGTTGCAGGTTTGAAAGCACAGAAATGTGAAGCCATTCACTCCCATAGACTCTGTGCAATTGATTTTTCCCATACATAGTATATACTATAATTCATCTCAGAGCATGATAAATGAATACATCTTAAGCTGACTGTGTTTGACAAAATGACTCCAAAAGTGGCACCCTGCAGTCAATCTGTGAAAAGTGTTCATAGCCTATTGTGGTGCTCCTCAGATAAAATGATGGCAAAGATTTTCTTATCCAGATTGCCTGTGCAAAGCTAACTGGATAAAAAAGGGAACTTTTTGTCTTAAATATCAGGAGGTAAAATGTCAGGAATTCAGCATTCTAATTGTTTTTAAAAGCGGATTTTGTACAGCCCCTTTCAGAGCCCTTCTCTTCGGGGAGAGGAACCAACCTCAGAGCCCTCTCCTACAGAATTGTTTTAATGTACAGAAGATGCCTGCATAGTTTGGTGTAAAGCTTTTAGTAAAACACAGTCCTGTGAGACAGGGTTTAAACACATATTGTGCCCATAGTCATAATTTGCTTTTATTGGGTCAATGATCTGTTGAGAGCTCATTAACTGAACCAATTGCTATTGAATACCCTGTAGGAGGATACTTTTACAATGCAAGCTGTGGACCTTGGCATTATATACAAGATCAAGGTTCGTCATGACAATTCTATGTTTAGTCCTGACTGGTTCCTGGAAAAAGTAGAAATCCTGGACGAGGACACGGAAGAATCATTTGTGTTCCTGTGTGAACGCTGGCTCTCTAAAAAGAAGGAAGACAAAAAGATAGAGCGCACTTTTTATGAACAGGTATGATGATCCCAACTAATGACTACTAATAAAATTAAAAACAGATCTTCCATGCAGTTGAAGCTCAAGACAGCTCATTAGAGACTTTTTGAACTTGTCTGAAATTAAGCAGTGACTTACAGACAAGTACCCAAAGTATGGCCCATGTCCTCCCACAGCATCACTAGGTCTGCACTTGGCAGTCTCAGTAGAAAAATCAAAGACTGCAAGTGAAACTCTTCAGCTGAGAGCCAAAGCAAAGCTTTGCTGATGAGCAACAGAGCATTTTGTCCTGCTGCCATCCTCGCTGTGCCTGCAACGTGCACTGTAAGACGTTCCACTATGCAAAATTCTCAAGTCAAAATACTGGGTGCTTTGACCTGATCCTCGCTGGACTGGGTGGGCTTCCTCTTTTCAGTTCCATTTTCCACCCGTGGCCAACATCAAAAACAGTTTCTCTGTTAACACTTAGAGCACAGAATATTTTTTAATGAAATGCCCTTTGTACTTGTGCATTCTCCATTGCTTTTTCAGACTGGCATAGCTAATTGAAATTCAAGGTACATGCGCTAATTAAAATTAGCAAACAAGATTAATAGACTTCTCCAACTTCTATACAGTGAGGCATAATACAAAATAAGTCCATTGTATTTAAGAAGTCCACTTTACAAAATACAGTGACATTTTAATTGAAAGTAACTGCTGAAATTCTCGTTAATGAAATTGGGCCAAATTCATCCTCAGTGTAACAGAGCGGTTGTAAGAAGAGTTACATCATGGATGAGTATTGCCATATGCCGCCTCATAAAACTGTAGCAGAAAATGCTATGAATTTTTGTGGTTGTGCCTACCCAGATGCTCATATTAATTCCCTCATAATGAAGGAAGCTTTTTTTTTTTTTAATATTATTATATGACTGTGTGGTAAGAGACTCATATTTATGGGGCAATGACCCCAAACTCATCTGCAGTAACTCCTCTAATGTAATAGATGTTTAGTATCATTCAATTTTGTAGCACCACAGTCTTTGACCTATACTAGGTAGATTAGTCTAACAGCACTATATATGCCCTGATAAGCAAATCTGCTGTTCCATTTGCCTGGATTTTCCGTGGTTATGACTCATACACATAGCAGAGAAAAAACACAACACATTGTTAAGGTCTGTTAGGTCCATTGCATTGTAACACACATCCAAAATGGCCTGTCAAGATTACTGTGATGAGGTAAATGAATGACTTGAAGTAAGTTGTAAAAACTCATGTTATTTTTGAGCTTCACTGAGCAAAATGATATCTGGAAGACTGCAGGGATTTCTTATAAAATTGTTCTTAGAGGCACATAGGAACAGCAGAAAACGTTGTGAGCACTGAACCTCATTACCCTCCTGTACCTGTAATTAGAGCTATGATGGTGAACGGAACAGCCTGGACAACTCATCTCTCAGCCTTTCAAGCCAGGATAGCAATGCAAACTTGAAGGAAATGAAGAAATCCAGCTTGGTCAAGATGGCAGAAGAAGGATCATGTGAGAGAGCAGCATGTTTGGTGCATGCATGTGTGTGGTTTTGGCTTTCAGGTCTCAAAAAGTTGTGTTTGTCTTGGTGAAGAGCATGGAGGTGTAGAAAAGCAAATTGTTGCTCCTTTCTTTGAGTTGTTACCACTTTGGGAAAGGCTGGGTCAGGTGCTTGTATGTTTATTAATTTTCTATAGCTCTCACACCTTACCAGTGGAATAAGTCACAAATTTAACAGCAATTTCAGTGGTTTTTAAACCTCTTTTTGCACTTCTATGGAAATCTATGATACACTAGAGGGTCAGAGTTACTGCCAAAAGATGCAAGTCCTACAAACACTGTGGTGCTTTGAACAGTATGAAAATAGGTAAATGGTTAGTCAAGGATTTGCTGTTTGCTGTCACAGAAGTATAAATGCACAGGACACTTCTACAACCCCAAATCATGTCCCTCAGGTGTCCAAAGATAGGCGAGTGTAGCCAGACCATCAAATTGGGAAAAGGAACTAGTGAACAACATCCATAGGACCTCCTCAGAAAGAGGAGATCCTAAACAATCACACTCATTTTTCTTTTTCCTCCTCCACTACTGACTTCATCACATACAGGACTTAAGAGATGAGGAGAAGTGAAGGCTCTCTGAAAAAGGGACTGCTAGATGAAGGGAAGAATTTATGCAAATTTGTATAATTTTGTCTGAAGTATCCCTTTAAGTATGCAATGCTTTTTGTAGTAAAAGGGACTGTGGGCAAGGCAGACATGTTATCACCCATAACAATGTCCCCTGGGATGCTAGAAGCTCTTTTCCCCATGATTCTTTAATGTAGCTCTTTACTTGTTGCTGATACCAGCTGTCTTTTTCCTCCTACGTGTTCTTTTTTGTCTACTCAATATGTAGCATGTTAGACCTAAATTTACAAAGGAAACTTTGAATTTCTTGAGACCTTATTTGACATGCCTGAACCGCCTCCCTTTTTCAGGATCATGCTGGTAGTGCCTCATGATCATCAGTGTCTTCTTAATATGAATTTAAATATAATTTATTTTGCAATACTGCAGTTTTTTTCTTATAGCACATAGCTACATCACAGCTGCTGTGAAGCTGAGAGGGGACTGGGACACCAGGAGATGAGCAAGAGCTAAGCATAAGTCTTTTGGCTTTCTCTTAGAAAACAAGCTTTGATTTGGAGCACTCAGGAGGATTTGTTCTATTCTCGAATGTGGATGGTCTTATATGTGTGAAGGGAAGATGAATCTGCAAAGGCTTTCAGACACTCAAAGATAGGGCGCCTGGGAGCCCTGGATTGAGGTTTCGCCTCAAACGACTGACAGAAACAGTTGATGGCTCTAGCATGTGGAGTTTCATCACTAAGCTCTGTCTCTTGAGACAAATAAAGCAAAGCTAAAGATAAAAGAAAAATCAGTTTTGGGATTGTAACTTTTAAAAAATGACATACTCTGGACTGTGTTTGCAAAAACCAGTATTACTGCAGGGGAGCTAATCTTGCTAGGTTGCTGCTCGTAGGAAGTGGGGAAGAAATTGGCTTCTTCAGAGGACAGAGCTGGGGCCCTGCTGTACCACCCTCCTGAGCGATCGGTGTTTCTTTCCTGACTGTGATCAAAGGCTAGAAGATCAATGTCAGTCAGCTGAATTCGTAACTTTGAGGAAAAATGCTTGAGTTCATTGATTTATTTATATATATAGCTTCAGATCAGCCACCTCTATGTTCTGATACTTTAACTTAACATTTAAATTGCAGCTATGTTCACTGTTATCCTTCACTGAGTCTTCTAGTTTTAGTTTAAATGTTTAGAAGTATTGTTAAAATTTTGTGTTTTAGCAAGTAACTCATCATCAGCCAAGTCACATGTACTTTCTGTATATGTTTTTAATAATCCACAGCAAGTGCAAAACAATGACTATTACCTTAAACTTCTACAGTGACCCAACTGAAGAACGATGGAATTTAGCTTAGGAGTTTAAGATAGCTTGTGCTGACATGGGCCAAGAGAACTCACATAAGTGATTACTGTAGCTCCACTGATGCCCAGTAGCTACTTGTGATGTTCATGTATCTGGGTCACCTGTGCCCCGCATATAAGTCTGAACAATACATAATGCTATGCATTGTTTAACCTGCTCTGTAACCAGAGTGTCTTGGGGCCACCCTTCTTTTGTAATCCTGTATTGTGCTCAAATGAAAAATAAGTGATTCCCATGTTCTCCCTGATAGTACTTCTGTGGTGAGACAATGGATACCATCTGCTATGTTGACATTCCATGTAATTTCACAAATAATGGGTAAAACATCAGTATGTCCCCTGAGAACCCGTTTCCAGCAGAGCAGGGATAGTTCCCTTCATCTCCATTGTACCAGGGTGGTCTTTCTTCTCCGAGTCCTGGAGCTTGTCATCACCTCTGTCCCTGTTACAGTGACATGGTCTCATTAAGGAAAATTGCATCTCAAGGGAGCTTCAGATAAGATGGATCGAGAGAGCCAGGCAGCTGCCTCCTGAGGTGGATAAAAAGGCAGCTGTTAACTAGTTGATTAGGGAAGGCTCCACTAGGATGTGGCACTGGGGCTTTTGGGGGAAAGGGCAGAGCAGTTTGAGTGACCCCACCCTGAGTTTCCCGTGCCCAATGAAGGTGACGCCTCTGAGGAGCAGGAGGTGATGTGAGGATGGAGCATAGAGAAAGGTCCTGTCAGCTAACAGACTCCATGGGACCTGGCCTGGGCACCTTGATCCACCCTGGAAAGTGGTGTGGGAGGTGGTGTGGTGTTCGTACACCTCACAAAACTCAGACCTCTCTGGGCACGTGTGCCTTTTAACAGGCTGAGCTCAGCACAGGTTCAAGGAATCAGGGAGAAGGTCCTTCCTACAAACCTTTACTTGGGCTCTTTATTGGCTGCTAATATCAGTAGCCCCAGTGGTTTCTTCATGAAGAATGCATTGCCTATTGTTATGCTGACGTGCACAGTTAAATACAAATGATACCCTCCGGGGAGAATGATTCTTGCCTAATCTTTAGTTCACTTTTGTGATGGTATGAAGATGGTAAAAATTTGGGATGAATGAAACTCTTTGGGTTCTAGTCAGTGCAGAGGTGAGAACAGATTTGGTCTGCTTGAATTTATGCCGTCCCTGATCTTGCTGAAAGTTTATAGTACAGCTCTCTGCCCCTCAAAATCTCCTCGGTCACCATGAAGGAAAATTAAATATCAATCCCAAATGATATGAAACTTGGTCAAGTTTTAGTCAAGGTTTACGAACCTTCTTGAAAGTGAAAAAGTGATGATGAAAACTCAGGTTGAGTTTGTGACAAGGCAAGTTTCAGAACTTTGAGTTTTGTCAGAACGTTTTGAACAGCCATGCACAAATGTTCTGAGAAATCAGACGAGTATTCATCATCTAACTCTGCACCATCCGCTCGGTCTACCCAAATGAGCTTTTGGAAAGCACTTGAAAAGCAGTCTGGCACTTCCTTCTTTTTAACAGCTGAACTGAAATTTTTGAGAACTACATAAAACCCAGCTAATGTATTTCCCAAGACCTTGGCCTGAAGGTTTTTCCCCAACAAATATCATCTTGTGATGATATAAAATTATTGAGTATCCGCCCTCTCATAGAGAGGAGAATCACAGTTGGCCTGCATCCTACAAGGGATGCTGAAACCCTGAGCTACTCCATAGATCAGTACAAGCCTTGAGAGAGAACATCTGTAGTTGTACTGGGACATGCAGGTGGTGACGGTTTACCTTGCAGTCAGCATAGATTTATCTGCTTTTATCGAACTGTGAGTGTAAGCTTCTTTTGGTCTAACAGTCTATTTAAGATTAGGACACTGACTCGTCTTTAGGAAGGTCACTTAGTGGAAGTAAAGATTGTCTATTAAGGGGAAAGCAGGACTTTGTTATACCCCAGAGCCTTATTGCAGCCAGGAAGGCTGTCTAGGGAGACGAGCCCTTGAAGGTTTCCAAAAGTAATTCCCCAAACACCCTTATAGCCCAGTCCAGCATGGGGTTATGCCTTCTCCAACTGAATTTGACAGGACACCAAACTGTTTAGCATGAAGTAGCGTTTCCTGTCGCAGGGAGAGGCTTTCATTTTCTGAAGACTGGGGTACGTAGGCAGATTTGCTGATGACAAAATGTCTGTCTCTTGCAGTGATCCCATATCACATCACTGTCACGACGGGCACAGAGTTCGACTCCAGCACCGACAGCCGGGTGTACATCATCATCATGGGTCCTCAGAAGATACAGACGGAGAGGCTGTGGCTGGATCTCCCAGAAGGGAAAGATGAATTTGCAGATGGTTCTGTGGAGAAATTCTCCGTTTGGGGTCTAGATGTTGGAGAGATCAAAAAAGTGGAGGTACTTTACAGAACTTTAGTGTGGTCACTGGAGATATGAATGAAGCACCTGGCCAAGTTGAGAATGTGTTTATGTTTAGTACTGGAGAAAAGGCACTTGGGTCTGAAATGAATGTAAACAGGGATGTGTTAATGAGATTTCACATGCATCCTAACCTGAAAATAAGTACTCTTTATGACTGACAAAAATGAGAACCTTGGGAGGCAGAAGATAATTTTGAAATATAAGAAAGTTGTAACATGTCTCATTTTTGTCCTATCTCTTAATATTGTTTTTTTCTTAGCCAAGTCTTGTTGCTGACAGACACAATGACCATTCCCAGGAAGCAGTCTTCCTTCAGTCTTTTCCCTAGTTGATTTCTACAGTACTTCCAGTTGGGTTTCATAAATTGCCTGCAGTGAGAAACACATCTTGTATAATTTTCTAGCTAAATATGAAATTGTTTTCACAGCTTGGAAGACCCAGGCTTAGAGAACAAAATTAATCATCATTCATAAGTAACATGCACAAATAGATTTCAGTGTAGGAACCACTCTTTTCCACTGTGGCTCCAGGAGACAGAATTTACATAGCCTTTCTGTCACTGAGCTTAAACTTAGCTTGAATCTACCAGACCTTCTGTGAATATCATTCTTGTTTCACATAGTAGTTCTGTCTCCTGAAAGCCTGTTGTAGCCCCCAAGTGCTGTAACCCCCCAGGTCCAGATGACTCTGAGAGCCAATTTTATTTTATTTTCACACCATACCCTTTGTTGAAGTACGTCTGTCTATTTGTGTGTGCTCGAGTATTCAGCAGGAAGGAACTGGAAGAAATATAAGGAGAGAAATATTAACTAATTTAAAAAAAATCTTTGCGGTTGTACATCCTGTTGCAGGAGGTCATGGCTAAATGGAAATGCTCACATTAGCTTTCATTTAAGAAACAGAGACTGACACCTTGAGAAGTCTCCTGACTTCAGACTTGAGTTTATCATCATTTTATTAATGCCATTTTCTTAATGCACTCCAATTGCCTGGTTATTATGAGTGTTAGTAGCACTGTCTGTCTGGCCATCTCAGAGTCAAACTTTGAAGGTGATGCAAGGACATAAATCCTTCCCTTCCATCCTGTGTACACATGGAAACAGCCTGGCCATGCCAGGACACAGAGGGAAGAAAAAGTCAGCATAACCCCTCGGTGTCGGAGAGAGAGGGAGAGCTGTCTGGAGAAGAAAACGGGCAGGGATGGTGGAAAGCACAGAATGAATAAGGGGTGGAGAGGAAAGAGAAGAGGGAAAAATAGAGTCAGGCACTTGGTAATGGAGGTAGGCAGAGAAAAGAGATAATAGAAAAACAATAGGATGGGAGACAAGAAGAAAAGGTTGCAAATGGAATTCAGAGAGTTAGGGAAAATGGAGAACAGAGATTTCAAGCTGAAAAACATTCTTCTGCACTCTCTCATCCTGAACCTCTGTGATCCTGCCACTGTGCTGCCTCACCTCTTGTTCACTTTTCCTTCTTAGTTTGCAGTCCCACGTCTTGTGTCTGGAGGAGCCCCCTGCTCCCGGCTTTGTGCCGTCTTTCACACGTGCTTGGAAGGTATCTTCTCTTTAATCCACGTCCCAGCAATGACATCTAAGTGCCAGTCTGCCTTGGTTGCTATGGAAGCAGTCCATATTTTCCTTGTAGAAAATTGCAGTGTTCAGGGACATTGCAGTAAATTGCTAGTTATGTGCTTGGGAAAAGCGAGGAGGAACGGTTCGTTCTCAGATTTGGCATTTGGCTGCTTCTAGAAGAAGGCTCTGAATGTGAGCTCCTATGTGAAAATAGCATATGGGGAATTCGGTTTCCAGAAGCCCTCCATATTTTAGAGCATCCCAAGCAGTAGGTTGCAGAATTTGGTAGGATAGTAAGATCTGCTGCGTGATGCCATTTTCAGTTTGGTATTATTCTGCTGTTGCAAATGTGCCGGAGTGAAAGCAGAAACAGTGGAAGATGATATAATTTGAAAGGGGTCCATTTATACCTGTCATAAGCTTACAGCTATAAAAATTGCTATTGTTGTAGTTTGAGAGAGACACTGGCGTGAAAATAAAGAACCCAAGTTATCAGGCATAGACACCTTATACTGTGTTCTTAAAAGCAGATTAATATTTCTTCTCTTAACGAATAAAAGTATCTCTATTCTTAGACTGCTGCAGAAAGGTGTATTCAAAAGGGTCCTGCATCAGTCTGTGTATCTTTAAACCACTTCTGGTTCAAAGTCTTTCTCCTTCACAAGCACAGGGTAGAGCCAAGGACATGCAACTGCTGCAAGTCTGAGTAGGGACCTCAGCCTAGAAACCCTCTAGTCTCTCTAGTATTCTCAGCACCTTCCAGATTATGCAAGAAATCCCATGTTTTTGCATCTTTATCTACTTTAACCCTATTCCCTTTTTTTCCTTCTGTTCTTGTATTCAGTTTAAATGTGATTGTGAGCTGTTCAGTGCGAATTGTGCATCTTATTCTTTGTGTTGTGCAACAGCACCCAATGGTCCCCCAAGGACCATGGAAATGAGCTAGAAAGATTTTCAGAATAGCCCGAGGAGGTGCCTGCCTTTGAAATCCCCCTATTTTAAATGTGTTCAAAAACCTCAACCCCAAAAAATCATCTTGGTATTCGTATACATGTCCAAGTCTATACTGCTAGTATGACCATGGCTTCAGATTATTTGCTGTATTGGCATGGCCTATCCAACGCTTTGCTTTGTATTGAAGGGCAGTCTCACGTGGTTGCTCTTACTGGGCTAAAAACCTCAGAACTATGAGATTGTGAATGAAGTAAATCCTGGTGCACTGCTCCAAAAGCCCAGCCGCAAGGATGATTCAACACTGAATGAAATGCTACTGAATGAGGTTTATATTGCTTTATAGCGTTGCGCTGGGGGCTCTGGGAAGCCTGAACACAGGCTCTCCAAGGAGTGCAGGATGCTTTTTCCTGGTACATTGCCACTACCGAAGGCAGTTGCAGTGACAAATCTGGAGTCTGGCAATGTCTTGGAACGACGCTTTAGGAGGTGGCTGTAATGAACCCAGAGGAGCAGCAGATGTTGATGGGCCCCAACAGGATTCTCCCTCCAGCTGCTCTATCCCTGTTTCTCTGCCAAGCCGTCGCCCCAGACTTACTTTGCTGCCTTGTCCATGCCATCCCATGACTGGTCTAGAGAGGCGATGAACAGCTTCTCAGAAGGTCTTCAGGTACAGAGAAGGGCAGTCAGGCTAGCAAAGGGGGAATGGAGAAGCAAGCGTATATTCCAATTCGCCTCACACCCCTGGAATCGCAGGATTAATGCTTCGGTTGCAGACTTGAATTTCCCCAGTGGTTAACTCTAATTTTCTGCAGCTGCACAGACATTAGTGTAGTAATAATACTCTTAATAGTAGTGATGACTGAGACAGTCAGACAAAAAAGAGCAAGTTTGGGGGCAGAGAAGATACAACAGATATATCATGTTAGGTGCAGTTGTTATTAGAAAAAAATATTTCCTGAGCAACGCTTCATCCTAGTAATATTTTTAATAACAGAGAGCTAAAGATCACTTTTTCCCTAGTAATGACACAAACAAGACTTGCTCTGAAAATAATGAACTGTAAGTTGTTCTTACATCCAGCCTTTTATGTACACATAGTTCACTGGAATGACTGGCTGACTGAGGCGGTTTCTTACAGTACTGGAGTATGTAATTATGCTGATAAGACCAGACTGCTCTCAAGTTGTTTACGAGGGGCAGTTTTGGGGTTATTGAAGAAGTTTGCGCCACTGGTGGTTACCTGAGGTGCCCTCTCCCATTGGGTCCTGGCTCAGTCTTTTTGGTTTTGGCTTTCTTAAACTTACCCTTATGCACTTGGACAGTGGCTCTTTGCTTCTCCTGAGTCACCTGTCCCTTCTGTCCTTTTTACTCAAGCTTTCTGAGCAGCTTCTTGTTCATCCATGTGGGCATCCTGCCACTCTCGCTTGACTTCCTGCTCATTGGAATGGACCAGATGGAGCAGGAAGAGAAAGGACAAATTTTCATGTAGGTTGTTGCTGTCTGCCTCTTTCATGCTTACATATGGGGTTGGTAATATGCTGCCTTCTCTCATGCTCAGCAGCAGGTGCCCTGAGCTTTCTTGCCCCCATCAGTCACCACAGATGCTAACGTGCCTGCTTTTGGGCAGCAATGTCATGCACTGTTTGGCAGCATTCCCTGTTGAAATGGTTTGTGTGATGCTGTGTGTGGTCAACAGTCTTGGTCTCTTAAGACCAGGTAAAACACCCTGTCAAGGTCTCTCCTCTGAGAAAAATCCCCTTTAACCAGCAAGTGTTTCTGGGTTCTTGCAGGTGGGACATGATGGTGCTACCCCTGAGAGCTGCTGGATGATGGAAGAGCTCACCATCGTGGTACCCACCAAAGGCGTCATGTATAATTTTGTCTGTAAGTGCTGGCTGGCCAGAGACAAAGGTGATGGTCTCACATCACGAATCCTCAACATCCTGGATGCAGACTGTGTTAACATTGGCCTCAAGGTAGACTCTAAGCTCATCTTCTGCCTTTAGCAGTAGCATGGACCTGTGTTGATATAGTTTGTGCATCAGCAGTACTAAGAAAAAGCACAGAAAATCCTTGTACCTTGAATTCTGCATGTGGTTTGAGTCTTTTATCTTTTAAAGGTCAATTTATTATTTCTTTAGGTTTGGGTTAGCATTGTTAGCACTAAGAACACTGGGTAATAATGAGGACTGGATGCAGCTGCAGCATCCAACAGGCATAAAGTACGGGGTAGGGTGGAGTTGGTAGGAAATAATTCAGCAGCACATCCACATCTTCATCAGTGGACTCAGAGCATCCTCTGCCCTGTACCTTAATTTATATATAAAATGATAATATCAATAAGTTGCCAAAGCATGGAGAAAATTTTAAGTATGATCTTTGAAATGAGTAAGTGATTAAAGCTGAATATGCCACAGAAAAATATAGTCTTTTCTTCAGTATGTATGAAAGTGTTGGAATGTTCCCTATGCCATATTTCAAACAAGTACAAATTGGAAAACTGAGCTATGCTGATTTGGGTGTAAGATTTACAATAGCAATAACAGTCTGGGTGAATGTGACCAATGTTGTATTTAATGCCTGTATGGCAATTTTAAATCTCTTTATTTGTACCTCTATTTACAGTGAGGTTACACTCTCATAGTACATTAGTTTTTATTTATGTGCTTGATTGAATCCCAAGTCAAAGCTATTCTCCTGATCTTTTTTTTATTCTCCAGACACACAGAAGTGTGATAACATTTTTAGCATCTGTGAAGTGTTCAACAACTCAGCACAAGTTTCAGCAGTAGAATCTACCTAAGAGGGAGAATCAGCTTCCTCAGGCTGAATACCAAAGTTAAAACCTAACATCTTCAAAAATTCCCATTGATTTTTTAACCCCCTAGATAATGCCTGAAAACTCCTACTAGCGATCTCATGGCTTGCATGTAGATTGAGACAGATGTTACCAAAAACTTACATTCAGTGTTCTTTTAAAAGACCAATTCTGAGCATTTACTTTCATAAATATGCAAAAAAATAAGCACATCCAACTATAAAAATGTTTGTGATGTTGTGCCAGAAACTTCCTGAAAGGTCTGAAGAAAATCTGGGAGATGTTTGAGACGTGAAATCAGAGGTGTAAGTTTCACTTTCTGATCCATTTCCTCGTAAATTTGGGGCTCTTTCCTCATAAATAGCTACAGTTAAAAAATGTAGGTTTTTTTTTTTTAGAGTTCAAAGAAGACGTTCAAGGGCTTGAGGAAAGTTCATGCTTTTTTTAATTATTTTTTATTATTTTGTTTTTGTTTTACTCTTGCACAGACATATCCACCCTTTTCATATCCTTTTCAATTTAATTTTCTTCTTGGCGTGATTTGTTATAATTCTGCTTTAAACTGAGCTGCTGACTTCCCAGAATCAGCGGATAGAGATAATATCTTCCACAGTAATTAAAAAGTTTAACGCTCTTGTAAAGCAGTTTTCCTTCTCCAACCTGTGGCGAGCGTGATGCTATGCCATAGTTTAAAATGTATGTGGATGACTATGGGATGAACAAGTTAGTCAAGAATGAACGGACCTGAAAAATTGCTTTTCCATGACGTTATTCCTCTGCACTGCTGATTTATGTGGCATCTGCAATTCAGGCCAATAAAACTTGCATAACAGCTCACTTTTGGAAATGTGTTTTGTTGGGGCTGCTTTGATACTCTTCCACTTCTTAAATCTAAGGTCTTGTTACCATAGGGACAATCTTGAAAGCATCTAAGTGGCCTAGAAGTCTTAATGCCACTGATAGCCACCGGGGCTTGCATGCTTTTGAAAGATTTTTTTTCTGTATCTTACTACTCACATGTCAGAAGAAAAGAACACAGTTAGGCTAATAAGGTGGAACAGTTGCAAAATAGTTTCACCTAAATTGGCATACTTTTAAACTATGGCATTTTGGGACATTCTGGGCTGGTTGCAGCACTGAGCATCCCATTGAGAAGCTGAATATCTGCACTTTCCTATCATATAAAGCATTCTATGATTCAATGATTTAGATGTATAGACTTTAAAATGATATTGGATTAAATATTGACCATAACGACATTGCACATTGGGGGAAATATTCTGTAATCAAGAGAAAGAAACAACTGAGTTGGGTGCTGGTCAGAGGTCTGCAGTGTTGGAAGGTGGCCGTGATGAGATTCTGGTATTAGAGAGACGGAAACCTCTGACCATTGGCACTACATGATGGTTGACTCCTGTGGCCCAGCAGTTCATTGCTCCTCAAGCATTCATCGTAATGAATAGCCCTTGCTCTCAGAGTGTGCATAGGCTGAATACTTACGAAAAGAAGCTTAAAGAAAATGAACAGGAAAAACCTGCAGCAAGTTTCATCCTCTAAATTTACCTCATAAAACTTCAGATTGTAATGAGAAACTCGTCTTTTGCTGAGCCTGTCCAGCCTTTTGTCAAGGCTTTTGCATGGGTTAAGGTTGGTTGTTTCTAATAAGACATGCTGATTTTTTCAAATTCTCACAGATCCTGTACGAAGTTACGGTTGTGACTGGAGACATTGAAAGCGGTGGTACTGATGCCAGTATTTACATGACTGTCTTTGGATCCAATGGGAAGACTGAGGAGTTGCAGCTGGAAAAAAATGGAGACAGGTACAGTAACTTTGTCACAGTTATTGCGTGGAGGTAGAGCCATAACAGATTCTGCTGTCAAATCTGGAAGCACTCAGGGCTTTGATTATTCTCTCACTGAAATAAATAGACAAACTTCCACTGGTTTTATAGATTCAGAACTGGTCACCATTGGAAGTGTAATTGTAAGGAGTAGGCTATTTAGCTAGTGAAGTAATTTTGTGTCATTTATACAAGTTTTGTTTAACCTGTTCCTCCGTGACTTTGGAGCAGAGCATTAGGAATAAAAATAGGAACTGTGAAGTCCCACATCAGCACCATGAGGAACCCTGGGCACTGCATGAAAACCACAGGTGCAGGATTTCTTCAGAATACATCATTTGTGGAAAATAAGCAACTTAATTTAGACATTATTTAACAGCTGTGATGGGAAGACGGGTATATATACATTAGTAACTGTGCAGCAAATGGCATGCAAACCCACGTGGGGGTTCCTGCCTCGAGAAGTGCCCACCACCATGGGGAGGTGGTGGCTGTCCTGATTTGACTCCCGCCATTCACAGCGCTGTCCAGATATGAGCCAGCTTTGGTCCAGAATCCACGTGAGCGCTCCCAGAAATGGTGAGCCCTGCTTGGGCTCTGTGCCGTGCTAACGTAACCGCGTGGTTTGGGAACTGGAGCTGGCTTGTATGCAGCTGGCACAAAAAGGACACGCCATGACATCTGTCTTTGCAGATGTGGCCTTAGTTTGCAGAAAGCCCCAAACAGTCAATGAACGGTGTGGAGTGCCACACTGTGTGCTTCAGAGCCTGAAGATTATGCTAAAAGATGAAGTCTCATATTTTCTTCATGAGAAACAGCCATCACATACATCCCTATTCTGATGCCAGCACTTCTCTAAGCTAAAAAGAGCCCACATGTCACCTACCCCTTTCCTAAAGCTTCCCTTTTCCTAACGCTTCCCTCTATAAGCTTTGGTATGCTTCAGAATGAACATAGCACAACACAGAATGAACACAGAACCTGGCTTCACAAGACTTAAATTCAATTAATCGATGATCTCCAGTGGTGATATTCCCAGGAAAGCGTCCCCGGCATGGCAGGAGAGCTGGAGCATCTGGCTGTGCCATTAGAGCCTGGCTTGCATAGGAGGCTGGAATTTCACCCTGGCCTCCCAGCAATGCACCTCTTCTGCCACAGCTTTGGGAATCGCATGTGGGCCGGATAATTGCCGATAAGGCTTTTGGCACAGAGGTGTTTGCTCAGGGGATGTTTTACTTGCTGCCCTCATAGCAGCCTGGGTGTTGGGGCAAGCACGATCTGCAAGGCTTGGAGCCTTTCTGTGTTTAGTTACGTAACAAGCGTGAGCACTTCTTGCTCTGAGAAAAATGTAGCAGAGGTGCTGTGTAAAATCTCCAGGCTATCTGCATGAAGAATGAGGCTAAATCATGTAGGCCACAGGACCCCTTCCCCACCATGAAGAGACCTAGGTTACTGGTGCATTGGCAGCATCCCTTTTCCTGGACAATCCTGAGCTGGTCTGTCTGCTGCTATGTGAAGTTCAACATTTACTTCTCTAGATGGGAAAATGAACTGTCACTGTTCTCATTTAAAAGCAAAGCAGAATTCACAGCAGGGTCAAGCAACCAAAAGTCTCCAAAAGGGGACCGGGACATCTCCAATCCCTTAAGAGAGGGGTTGTAATTTTGCTCCATGTAGCGGAACAAGTGAAACCCCTAAACTATGTAGCTTGCAAAAAAGTGCCCAGATTTGTCTCTGCAGATGGGATGAATAATCTATAATATAATGATATCAAGGTGTGGCAAAGGAGAGCCACATAATTCATATAGTATTGGTTGCTTGAGATATCTTCTATCAGCATGGGACCTGTCAAAGAAGGTGGAAACTCATTGGGGCTACATCAAGAAGGACCTATAAAACCCAGCCATTAATATGATAATAACCCCAGGCTGCAATGCTTTTCTTTGGGGACATCCTGGCACACGTCCTGTAGCTGGAGGAGCTCTGCATCCCCGCTCATCCAGCAGCATCACAGAGCTCACGCCGTTTGCGCGCACCACGGTCCTCTGGTGTCGTGGAGGATGCTCTCCTCCGCGAGGGACCTGCGTGCCCTTAAGTGTACACGTTTGCACACTGCTGCTGCCTGTCTTGATCCAGCTGTTAACAGCTTCCCTCGCTCGTGCTGTGCACGGATATCTTGTCAGCCTTGAGGGCTGCAGTGAGGGACCAGGGAGAGCCCCCGCAACCAAATGAGTAGCAGGCACTTCATCTTTATTGGGGCCATCCAGTGCCAATTCACTCACAGCAGCTTAGTGCATTACAGAGAACCGGCTGTCTAACCTGCCACAGATTTAAGGCAATTTTAGCTACATTACTGTTATTGCCAGGACCTCTGGGCAATAGAAATATTTATAAGTGCAGGCATGGGTAAGAAAGCTTAATGAAATCCCTCAGATAAATGCTTCAGTGTCCTGGAAACGGCACAGCGCCAGACAGCAGCTCCTCAGAGTACTTCCCCTTTTATTTTTTATTTTTTTCTGGCTTATAGGTTTTATATTGCTGTTTGTAAAAGTTAGGGATTGAAAAGACCTCTTGGGTCACCCAGTCTGTCACATTAGCAGTTATTTCCCTGTAGTATGAAGAGCTCTTGGAGGTAACAGGTGAACATGAGGCTTAAAGAATGTTAACAGGATATTCGCTGAAGATAAATAATGGTTTATTTGGTTGACAGGCTGTTTAGGCTAGACTTGCTCAGCCTGGAAAGGAACTGAGGGAGAGACCTCTCTGGAGCTTTGCAGGTAATAGTGGTTGTAACGAAAACTGGTCAGAGGATCCTAAGATAATTCAGGCTGGAAGGGTCACACCTTTTTCTTAAATAGAAATGAAAATCAATCCAGCTAGGGCACAAAAGCACACCCTCTCTCAGTAAAACAGGCTGTCTTGCTATCGAGTACCACTGAAAAACAAATAAGAGAGAGAGGAGGGTTTTTTTTTTCTGAAAAACAAACATAGCCATTAGTAACTGGAAATGGACCTCAACCAAAAAGCCCTATGCAAATGCCTCCGGGAATGTGGGGAAGCAAATGCCTGGATGAAAACTCGGAGCTTTGTGCCAATCCCTTTTGCTAACATCTGCAGCTATGCAGGTCCAGATAATGGTGTGAGGATAATCACATTCAGGCTACAGGCTGTAATCTGAGCAGAGGTTGATAAAGAAGTGTTTTTTTTTCTTCCTACCCTGGCACTGCACAGCTGGTAGGAGGCCGAGAACTTTGCCAGGAACGAGATATCATCATTATGTGTTATCTGACAGTTTTTTATATATATATATATATATATATATATATATATATATATATATATATACACACCATAAAATGATCATGATGGTGCCCACAGTTTGCAGAGCTCCTTCCAAAGTTCTCGAGGACACTGGTCCTGCTCTGTAGCTCACCCACAGAGAGACGTTTGCATGAAGGAGAAATATCAACAGCAGAGTGGTCAGGGTGCAGAATGGTAGATCCACTGTATTTGGGTGTCCTTCTACCCAGCAAACGTTGCATTTCCATCTTCCAAGCTTGGAGCTCATTTGACACCCAGTGTATTTTGGGGCAAGCTCCAAAGCTTCAGTACCAGAAGATGCATTTGCAGGAGCAGGATGTAGGGCAGGATGCTTCAAGCAATGCTATACAAAGCTGCCCTGGTTCTTACTAAAGATGGAGTTAATCTGAAGATCCAAAGTCCCCATATTTGTGAGGGGAATAAGGAATCATTGGTTTGGACCCTTCTCTAACACAGTTTACCTGTGCCAGCTAAACTTAGGCTTTGGGCTCCGACTCATGATCAGGTTGCCATATTTAGCTGAGCTGCAGGAACTGTCTGTCACCACAGCAAATGCAAAGTTACGTGATGCATCATAGCGAAAGAAGATTAAGCAGAATTGCTTTGCCTTCTAGCTGGGGTGGGATAAAGAGAAGCACATGGCTAGATGCCAGGAGGAAGGGAATGTGCAGTAACCTGACCATGAGTGTGTCTATTGTTCTGGTTTCAATCAGAACGATAATACATGCTACAGACTGCCTGGAATGACTCCAGAAACTTCGTATGGGCTTGATTTTCCAGGGGAGGAGGAATCCCTGTCAAATCTGGACAGGGGTGTCTTGCCAAAAACACAGTAGTGTTGATTGCAGGAGAGAAAAGCTCAAGTCCAATAAAATGCACTCATAAACTTTAAACGAGGCTGTTGGCAGGGTCTGAATTGTAGCATGGACCTGCAAAGGGCTTTGTGAAGCAGTGGGGAACCTCCCTGGTCTTTCAATCCCGCCAGATTTGAGCGAGGCCAAGAGGACAGTTTCATCATGGAGATTGCAGACATTGCGCCCCTGATGAAGATGAGGATCCGGACGGATGGAAAGGGCACTCGCCCTCACTGGTTCCTGGAAAGGGTAATGTGCTTCACGTTGTGTGTCTCGTTGTAACCCGCTCCCGTTGAGGCCTCCCGGCACTTGGGAAAGAGGAGAAATGCGAGTGCCTCTCTATTAATCCTTTCCTGCTTCTTTCCTCTTGGTGTCTCATGCTTTTTTTCCTGCAGGACTTGAGTCCATGGAGCAAGGAGCAAGGGCAGAAGCTGCGCTTTGTGACTTTACTGCAGTCCCTGCGTTTAGACCCCATTCTCCTTCCTTGCGAAAGAGCCTTGGCTTGCCACCAGGCCACCTGCAGCGTCTTCTCTCCCTTCCCCCATCCCCAGGATGTCCCTTCAGCCCCTGCAGTTCTCTGCCCTGTTCTGACTACCTAGGAGAATGTGTCCCTTTGGGGTTGCCCTTCTCTTCTTGTGTTTTGAATACAGCATGCAAAATGACTCTGACTATTTCTGTCAATTGCATTTTCCCCTAGTGCCGTATCTTGGAAAAGAAAAAGAAAAAAGCACTGCACTTGCCTTTATCTTCTCTACACAACTATCAGATCCACATAAACTGCACTTATGTTTGGGCACTAAGATGTAGTTTCCTAGTTATGGGTCCTATAATTATATTTCTAAGATAGAGGGAGTGACATGCTGTTTCCACGCTGCCACATGTCATTAAGGGAGGAACACGTCTCTGCCATGTTTATTTAGCATGCTGTTTCGGGAGCAGATGTACTGTTGCATTTTTGTAGCTGAACTTTTAGATAAAAATAGGTAAAGAGTTGGTGACAACCTATGGTCAGAAGGAACAGTGCACAGTTTTTATCGAGTCCTCTCTCATTTTTTACTACTCCAAAGCTGTCCTTCCTTTTTCCCTAAGTAATGTGCTTCTAAACACCTGCCCTTCGTGTACCAGCCTGCCATAGCTTAGCCCATAAAGTCACAGGCAGTTAGTTGCAGTTTCTTTTTGTACTTCAGCATCAGCACTTTGAACTTCTTTTCTCAGCAACCCCCTGTGCAGCTTTATAAAGCACTAAACCTCCCGCCTATATCTGCCAAATAGATGCCACAGACAGGCAGCTTTTCCTCTTTGTGACTAAGGAATAACTCAGCCTGCTCTCTGCTTCAAGTCAGTCATCACGGTGAA
Source organism: Nothocercus julius (assembly GCA_013398735.1). Lineage (NCBI taxonomy): Eukaryota > Metazoa > Chordata > Aves > Tinamiformes > Tinamidae > Nothocercus > Nothocercus julius. The sequence goes on from VZSV01000045.1 coordinate 400,437, forward strand.
ACTCCCTCTCTTAGCTCCTCTGTACCTTCCCCCTGAGTTTTATAAATCATATTCATACAAAACGAAATCATATGAAGCTTCTTCACCCAGAGACATACCAGATCTTGTGGTCATGAACTAGCAATAGCTCAAAGGCAAGGGGCTGCACCTTCAGAGGTGAGGGTCCTGTTGCCCACCCTGCCAGGCTGTTGTAGCCCTTGAGTCTGGTGGGTTTTCCCTTCCCAGGAAGCCCTTCACAGAGATTTGGGCAAGGAGGATTCCTGTCTGGATGGCTGATGGGTTTAAAGCCCTGCCCTAGATGGTCAGGAGCAACAGAGCACACAACCCATTGAAAATGGGATTTTAGCTGCTTTTGAAAACTGTACCTGTAGCTTCCAGGTCAGAGGGTGAGCTAGCTCCAGTGATCCCTACAGAACTTTATTTATTAGCTTCCTTTCTCACCTTCCCTGAGAAGGTAAAAATAACATTTGCATGGCCAGGCAGCGAGTCAGGACAGGAACTCTGAGGAAAAGGGGAGGGAGGAGCCACTGTGTTCTCTGATTTGTATTCCAGCCTGGAAAACTTGTGTAGCTTGGTGTGACATGAAAACTGATCTGAGCCCATTTCCATTTCTGTCAAAAGTGCATATTAAAACTGCATAATGAAATACTTGTGGGGGTAGTGCTAAACTCTCAGACAGATGGTTCACAGTTAGTGCTAACTAGCACAGTGAAATGAGAAGCTAGATTAAGCCATCAACCCCGTAATTAACCATTTGTTGCTCCATTTATCTACAGGATATTCTCCGTTTTCTTGTTCTATTAAAATAACAATAAATGATCTTAATTCCCTTTGGTCTTTTTGTAAACAGTTTGCTGGCCATAATTCATACTGTTTGTAGTTCACTAGAAACACAAGTGCATAAATACTGATCAAAATGCATGAATTATCAATGATGTTGTGCACAGCCAAAAGATGCAGGGAAGTAGTCATATTTTTTCTTTGTCTAGATAAAATACGTTGAAATTTCATTCAGAATCTCAGTGAAGTAATGACTTGGCACTAAAGATTCAAGCTACATCAACAAGGGGCATAAGTTTTAAATGCTGATGCTTAATCTGCTAGAGGGAACAAAATCTGACTTGTGATCAGGCCAGAATGAATATGTATAATTGTTCTTATTTTTACTACTACTATTTATGTCTGTGTGCCTGTGTGTGTCATTTTATAGATGTGGTGCCCAATTCTGTGAGCAGAATATCCCTTTGCCCACACAATGCAGTTCAAAGGGCTGCAGCATGCACGAAAAGCCACATTGAAAGCTCTTAAAAGCTGAGGAACACTTTCTGATATCATCATTGTTGAGAGAGACATGGACTTTGTTTTTTCTCTTCCGACATAATACTAAATCTCCTTTTCCACTATGTCAAGCTACCATCAGGCTCTGGGTGCTCAGTGCTTGAAAGAACAGACTAGGTGACTTCTAATTAGGAGACTTATTAACATACATACTTTAGAAACTTCCTCTTGGGATAGCCCGATCCTCAGACCACATGGTGATTTCGCCTGCTGTCCAGTGCCTTAGATACGAGGTAGAAAACCTCAAAGTAAGAAGGAAGGAGAGCTCACAGAATGGAGAAAACAAGAAGTTGTATAAGTTGGTTCTCAGAATTTTAATATTACTTTGTGCTGTCAAGGCCAGACAGATAAGAAGCTGTCTTAATGAAGTACTAATTGCATTGCATTCAGACGTCACAAATAATCCTGAATACTGGAGTTTGTCTTTATTCAGTTCTTTTCCCTTTATATAAAGGAGATTAAGAGAGTTTGAGACAAATCATTATAGCAGGAGCTGATTGTTCTTTGCAGCAGAGTCTTTTTGTTTCACAATCAGGGAACCCTGTTTTAAAGTGAAGACTAATGACATGCAACAGAGCCATAGAAAGTGTGCTTAAGCGTTTAAAGATGAAATCCAGGACACATTTATTCCAGTGCTGGTGGGGTGTGCATGCCCATGGGGAGGGTGTTTTACACTGTGGGTCAGAGAAGGATGGGCAGACCTAAACCAAAATGAACTGTCTTGTCAAACCTTTCAGCACACAGTGAACAACTAATTGTAAGTTGCTGGTTGAAGGCTCCTGTGAGCTGCCATTTTTGCTCAGTTACAAAGCAAGTTATCAACATTTTATTCATATGCACTGATTCAACTTTCTTTTTATTTTTAAAATGCATTCTACAGCCCAATTAAAACCTATTCATAATTAGTGATAATGTTTAGACTTAAAAGTATGCAGGATGTCCACAGCAAGTTTTAGGTTAACTATTAACCTAAACATTAAATAATGTTAGGTTAACATTAACCTAACATTAAATAATAGTTTAGATGCAATGTAAAACAGAGTCCTTATTGCTGAGCAGTAGCTAAATCTCTCCAGAGTAATAACAGCCAGAAAATAAAAATAATCCGAGACCAGGTCCTGAGATAACTTTTTTTTTTTTCATTCTCCTGGTCCAAATCAAAATCCTGCACAGTCCTATGTGTGGGCAGCACCCAGGTATTTCTGCTTTGAGGATGAGATTCATTTCATGCAATTTTAGTCACTGAAAAGCTGCATTCAGTTTTTACCTCTTTTATCAAATTATTAGTCCTCTTCTGTAGTCAGCAGGGGTAGACCACCTATCAGATGCCTTCAGTGACCATGTGCCTGTCCATAACTTAGGCAACAGCACCAAGATGCAGTCAGTTGCTTTTCCCTGTACATCAACCACAGGGAGAGCCGCTGCGATACCCTCGGACTGGAAGCCCAATGTTTAGGTGGGTCATGCTGGGTAAGGTAAATCCCACTCCTTGGAGCCATGGTCTGATTTAACAATCAGATTACCAAAGGTTTCCTGTTACCTCTTTTACTCCTCTCTGGAGCAGTGTGCCAGAGTGAGATAGCAGAGGTTGTTGTTACTAACCATGCTAACTGCTTACATGAAATGCATGAAAACACTCATTCTAGGTGAGGGAGCAAAGATGGAAATAGAGGGTATTTTACACTTGTGGTTTTAGTAGCCTGACAGTTTTTCCCAGACAGCATCTGGAGCACTGGACATGGGCTGATTATTTGTGCGAGGTCTGATCTCACTGCCTGTGAGTGCTCTCCAGCTGGCAACTCTAATCTGCTCCTATCCCCTGCTGTTTTCCTGTCATTTTCCTGTAAGCTTTTCTCAGGACATTTTGCTACTAACAGCGTCACTGTTGTGCCCAAGCAGGAAGAAAAGGTAGAGCTGGTTGAATCTTCTCCAGCAAAGAGTTTATGTACCAAGGGAAAAAAAAAAAAAAAAAAAAAAAAAAAAAAAGGAATTTTATGTTAATCTGAGATTATTAATGATTTGCAAATTTTATCTAAAAAAAAAAAATTTCTATGTTGGACTCCTAGCTAAAAGGATGTAGGCATCTTTCACTCATCCCTGAGGATGAAAAGACATCCTTCTGTTGTATATCCTGTTAGAGAGGGCACCAGCCATGGGTGGTGGAGACCCGAGCTCTGCTTGCTTCAAAGCAGGGATTCAATTCAGTCTCCTTGAATCACACAGTTGTCCCTAAGCACAAAATAGTAGTGTCACTGGCTGAGAATAGGCAGTTTTATGGAAAAATGGGACAGTCAGAGAGAAAAATCTCAGATGAGTGTCCTACCCACAAAACTGTACAACGCACAAATAGCACTGCCACTGCCTCAGTGATGGTGTAGCTGTGCCCTCTTTTTAAGTTACTTTTGTAACCTTGAGCAATGTTCTTTTGAACTGCTAGATGTTTCAGTGAAGTTTGAGTGAGGTCAACAGAAGGCCATAGACTGGGACACATACTGTTTCAGGGCAGAATTTGAGTATATTTTCTCTCAAGATAAGTTTCCTAGGCCGACAGATGGTAGAGCAGTTGAAGGTCAATACGACAGCCAAGTGGTGGAGCATATGAGCAGAGACTAAGGCAACTGGGGGTTTTAAGCCTTGAGAAGAGAAGGGTAAGGGGGAAATCGAATGTTGTCTTCTACCTGAAGGGAGGTTATAGAGAAGACTGAGCAAGCCTCTTCTCAGAGGTAAATGGGGAAAGGGCAAGGACAACGGGCAAAAGTTGCAGCAACGAAAATCTTAGCAGAACATAAGGAAACTTTCACAGTTGAGTGTGGCCAGAGGTCCAGAGTGCTGGGAGGATATCTGTCCTTGAAGCTTTCCAAACCTCAGCTGCACAAGGCCCTGCAGGCAGCCCCTCTTGGAGGAGACAGTTGGACTAAAGTTCCTTTCAGCCTAACATTTTCCATGATTCCATAATTCTTTTCTTCCCAATATTATGTACACTTCTCTGACACTTGTTGGGTCCACAGGACCTTTGCAGAAATACGTGTAGCAAGTCATAGTTTCTTGGTACACTGCTTTGCTCTGGTATGGTCTCTGTTTCTGTTAGATGGTGACAGAAATGGTAATTTGCGGCCCTGTCTCCTCCCTTCTCCCCATTTCCCCCCGTTCAATGACAGTTTACTGCCAGATTTCTGCTGCAGGCTGGTGGAATATTTTCCTCCCACTAGACTCTGGTTCCATCAAGGCCACTTCAATCAGGACACAAAAGGAGGATATTTTATTAGGTGCTCACTGAGTAGCTCTCTGGCTTGTTCTTAGCAGGTTTCTATTCTGTTCTTACCACCTATCACCACAGCATCTGGGCTCTTTCCAGTAACACATTAGGTAGTGTGACTAATATCTGTTGCATGTTGTTTGTTCTATCACCCTTTCCCAGAGGGAAAAGCGTGTGAAGTTTTGCTGGCCTAATTTTTGCCTGTGCATTTTTTTTTTTAAAACTTGTTGGGGGTTGTTCAGCCTATCTACATAATGATAGCTGCATGTTTGCACAGAAGAGAAAGATGAAAGAAAGGTACTGTGTTCTTCAAGGAGAGGCAATGAGGCTTTTATTAGCTATTTTATTAGCTATTTATTAGCTATCCTTATTTAAAGTTAATTCCAGACCAGCTTCCAGGAAAGATGTAACCCTCATAGAGCTGATCTTTATCCATACGATATGTCAGAGGAGCGAAGTTCTTCCTGTGCTTTGCCCCATGCAGGAAAAGGTCTGACATTATAAAGATCATTTTTCAGGACAAGCAAACATTGTCCATTCAGAAGTGCTCAGTTTATCCTGGGAGAGCTCAGTACAGTTTTTCAGACAATCCCAGGGCTTTGCAGAGAATGACACACTGCCCATGTCCAACCACACTTTGTGCTTCATATGTGCCCTCATTCAAATGGTAGCTGTTTTTTTTTTTTTTTTCCCTTGTTTTGACTCTCCACAGATTGTCTTGAAAAACCTGACTAATCAAGAAGTGGCTACGTTTACATATGGTGAGTGGCTGTCAAAACTGAAAAATGCCACGGGAAGTCTTGTGTGTGAAATGCCAGCCATGATAAATGATGAGCAGATGATGGAGGACACAACATACACTATTCAGGTTAAAACCAGTGATGTTGGAGGTAGGTGTATGGTGGTTATTTTAAGTGTTTTCTAGCATGAAGTTCACCTTTTTAGCAGTGAAAAACATCTCATGAGTAATTTGAAATTATGCAAAAAAAGTGTAATTTAGCCCTACTCTGTTGGAACACTGCCATGTTGGCTGTTCGTTGTGAGAGCATTACTGTGTGGGATCCATCTTCTTCTGATCAGTGGATATGAAATATTTAGACACCTGGTCTTTATACAACTGCTAACTGCTTCCTTGGAGAAACCCCAGTGAGAAGGTTTTGCCAGAACATGTTGCTACTGTCAGCAGCCCCCTTCTTTCTTTCTGAGCAGGACTGTGTCCACATAGGGTGGAAGACTTGATCATGGTCAAAGCTGGTGGGTTCTAGGTGTTCAGTCAGCACTGTCTGCCTTGGCCAAAGAGGAGAGCTGTTTTTCACCCTCCTTTTTAAAGTGTTTTGGGACCATTTATCTCATGAAATAGCATCTCATAAGTACACACCAGATAGAGAAGTTAAAAGAAAGCTACAGAGCTTCAAGAGCTGAGAAATGGGATTTCTGTGTCATTTCCTGGGATCACTTTGCATAAGAACTGTCAGGCTGCTGAACCACTATGCATAACTGCCACATGCCAAATCAGTGCAAGCTGCATATTGTGATGAAGGTACCTTTTTTGAAAGGTTGACCCTCAGAAGGAGCCCTTCCACACCAGGGCGCTTATCACCTTGTGATCTTTACCTCTCTCTCCTAATTTACTAGTGGCAATTTTTGCAGCTTGTTGAGCTTTGAGCAAAGTATCTTAAGGCCACCTCACTTATTTCTCTCTCTTCTGCCTGCTGCTTGTCTGAAAGAAAGCATGTCGTGAAATATTACAAACAAAGAGAGAAAGGACGATTTGTTTATATATCGGGCGATCCATCTAGTATAATGATAGATCTTTCAGTGACCTTTTTGTGAAATTAACTCAGAAGTGATAGAAATAGGCACAAGAGGACAATAGAAGGTGACAGCAACAGCGCACAGATATGCCCTTCCCATTGAATGAAGGATGACGGGTATTAATGATGAAGCATTTTATTTCATTATGAGCCACGACAACCAGTAAGAAGGAACAGATTACAGAGAGGTTTCAGAGAGTCTGCTTATGATTAGATCATATGGCACCCTGACATAATGCTGAACTTCATCTAGTTTATCTAAAAGAAGGTAAAAGTCATGAACCATCTCCCCTCTTCGATCACTATGTATTCCACAACTACTACTTGTTGGACTACTTCAGGAAAAAAAAAGACCTTTTATCCCTGACAGATAATTTAAACATGTTATATCACCTCCTCACACACTGATACTGTCTAGGGGCAGCAATATTCCACTGTGAATAGTCGGACGTGTTTATTTCTATGTATAAAACTTTTCTCTGCAATAGCTTTAAACTTCCCAGTGCATAAGAGACATTCAAGAAGAAGAAAAAAAAAAAAAAAAGGAGGAAAACAGAGTAGGACTCATCTCACCTGTTTGTCCCTCTCCCCAAAAATTGTATTTCTGGTCTAAACTCTTTCTGGTTTAGGCTCTCTCTAATCAATTCATCCAAGAAAGGAGTCTTAATCTTGGCTGGATCATCCTCTGGAAAGTCTGTGGCACAAAAATGGCCCTGTCTTTCAATTTTGATTCCCACAGCCGCTTTGTATTCTACATGCAGGCATCATATACATGACAATGCAGTAAAGATTGAGAAAGAATAAATACTGCTTTCTCATTTTACAAGCATTAACAAAGCAGGAGGTTTTTATCTGTCTGGTTATAAGATTAATTACCATGTTGTCAGCTCATCTACGGCCTACAAATTACATAATTTAAGACAGCCGATGTCAGTGCCTAGTGGCCTAACCAAGTCTCCATTTAGTCAAAAGAAGGACATTCTTTGGCATCAGAAGACGATGATTCAAACCCGCAGTTAGGCTAAAAAGGATGCAGCTGCTCAGGAAGAATTGTAAAATCTTAGACACTTTGGTTGGAAGGGGCCTCTGGAGTTTGCTTCTTCCAGCTTGCTGCTCAAAGGGCAATTGCTAGCACTAGGTCAGATCAGGCATGGTTTTGCCCAGTCAAGCCTTGGACATCTTTAGGGACGATGGTACCACCTCTTCTCCGGGTACCTGTTCCATGGCTGCACCATTTTCCTAGAAGAGCTTGTATTTTTCTCCTGATATTCAATCTGAACCTCCCCAAGTGCAATTTGGGGCTACATTAGGAGGAGCACTGCTCGGTACATGGTCTGCACTAGCTCAGATTCAACCTAAATGTGAATGTTACTGCAATAACTTCTGGATCCTGCCCAGGTGCCCAGGTGCAGAGGTTCCACCCCAGGTGCAGAAGCTCTCCTTGTTGAGCTTCAACAAGGAGAACTTGGAACAATTCTCCTTGCTGAACTTCATGAGGTTTCTGGTTGCTCATTTCTCAAGTTTCTCAGGGTCCACTGGGATTGAAACTCTGCTGTTCACTGTGTCTGTCACTGACTCAAATTTAGCATCCTCTACAGGTTTGCTTAGCATGCGCGCTCTGTCATCATTTAGGGTGTCGATGAAGATGTCCAATGATATGGACCCCTTAACTGACTCCACTGAGATTGTTCTCACTGCTAGCCAGAGCTTGTGCAATAACAGTTCCTTCAGCCCTTCATTTGTCAAATTTGTTACAGTTCCTAAATGTGCTTGACAGTTTCCTGGAATTAAAAATGAGAAAGGACCCAGATAGGTGAAATGTACATTGATTCAGCAATCTCTGTTCTTTTCTGTCCAATCTCCTGCTAATTGCTTGTGAGGGAAATGTCACAGCATGAGGCCTTCATAAGCTTCTTCCTGCCAGGAAGGTTTTGCTCAGAAACAGTTGGTTCTTTGCTTTTTGAGACCTTGCATTAGCTGGGAACCTGCTCCTTGTAAGAAAATGGACTTTAGTTTGCTTTGTTCCTCACCTCAGCAAGCTTTAGGGTCATAAAAGGTACTGCCAGATGAACTGCTTGAATCCCTGATGCTTTCTCTTCCTTCTTAAGTGGTTCCCAGGGAACCGCTGCAAATTAGCCCCAATTTAATACAGGCAATTTTTCTCGTGGACGCCAAATGTTGCTTTGCCTTTTCTCTGTATGGCTCATTTTTCCCTCTTTCATGTTCTTTCAGTCCTTCTATAGGAAGGGGTGCAATTTTTTCCTAAAAGAATTCTGTATTCAAATAATTGTCCTGAAGAAGTACTAGAACTTTGACTGTAGCCAAGAAAGTTAAAATATATTCTTTAATGCGTTTCCATAGATGGCTGGATGATGTTGTACAAGTCACTTTGCGTCCCAAGCCATCCTGGGAAAATGGGCATCATGGCACGGACATCCTCTGTAAAGCTGTGAGATGCACAGTGCTATGTCAGGAGTAGACAGATACTTCTGCTTTCTATGGGTATTGTTATCATCAGGGTCATCATGCTTTGAATGAAAGGCCAAAACGTTCCAGCTGTGTTTACAGGGATGGGCTGGACAGGCTAAATTGTTGACTACCACAAAGAGTCCTCCTTGCAGAGTCCTGCATGTATTCACTGTAATCAGTTGGCAGTGCCCAGAGGAACCTGGACATTACTGCAGCCACCTCCAGCCTCTGCTGCCTCCATTTCCATGCATTTGGTAGCAGAGTGACAGTCCTACATGGCTGGGTAGTTTGTGACAGTGTATCCTGCTCTGTCCTTCCAGGAGCAGGTACCGATGCCAACGTGTGCTTGATTCTGTTCGGAGAGAACGGGGACAGTGGGACCCTCCCTCTGAAGGAGTCCAACAAGTCTAACAAGTTTGAGAGGAACCAGATGGACGAATTCACCTTCCCTGACATGTTGAGCCTGGGAGAGCTCTGCAAAGTGCGGATCTGGCATGACAACAAAGGTCAGCATGGAGATACCGGTGGGATGGGAGAGGCTGGGACAGTGTTTGCATGGGCAGATGCATCTATGGACATGATGCAGGTTGGCGACAGACCAAGCAACCTCAAGTGTTTTGCTTGGCCTCCTGTGTCTCTCTTCAGGCAGGAGACCATCTGCCTTCCTGAGGGTACAGGATCTGCTATAACAGGTCCCCAGCTTTGGTCAGAGCTTATAGCTACCACTGCAGGACAGAAAACGGACACTCCTCCTAAGCAGAGGCATCCAGCCCATTACCCCAACACAGCAACTCTATTAATGCAATATGTTTGTCACAGACCAGTATTGCACTCTCCGAGCAATTTAACACTATCAACCTGACACTGACACGTGGGGTAATGTAGCCTGGCATCACGTAGTGAGCTTTGGAAGGTAGAAATCCTGATCTGCGTCTGGCTTTATTAGAATCACTCCATCGTGTGGCGGGTGCGCAGTGCCCTGCCAAGAGAGATGCTGACATTTCCCTGCTGCTGGACACCGCTACCGGTTGCATAAGCAGCAGCAGTCACTTGTGCTGTTAGTCAGGTGTCAAGCAGCATCTTGTGACAAATGCCTCAACCTGCGCTGCTGTCATGATGCCTCTCCCAACCCCTGCCTTCTCTTTCAGACTTCATCTAAAACAAATGATCTTACATTAACGAAGCACCCGTAAGTCCTGGCTGCAGCAAAGCAGTCCTCCAAAGGTTGAGGACCCTCATAGACCCACCTGGCTGGTATTAGCTGCGTGTTTTGGACAGCAGTATTTATGCCAAGTCCTGGGAGGATTTGCAGCAGGACTGCCCAGTCCTTCTCTGACTGGACTGCTGTCCATGCTGAGGCAGCTGGCTTGAGTTTGAGCTTTTCCTGCAGCGTAGCTATTCCCCAGCAATCCTCTTCTTGACTCTCCATGTTGTGGCAGATTGCAGCTCACACCGTATTGCTGTGTCACCCGTAAGATGGTGATATATCTCTGTCTCTATTGTAAAATGATGGAAATATGGCCATCCAACCTGGCTTTGTTATTCCAAGTCACTGCAAGCTTTGAGCCCACATTTTTTCCACTCTTACAACATAGGACAATTTAATCAGTTAACCTCTGTGACTTCTAGTCATATTGCTGATATTGAATGCAGTTAGGGGGCTGATTTTGCCTAGTTTTGATTTCAGTTGACTAAGCCCCCATTCTTTGAATCTAGATTTAGGATGCATAAGTAAAAAGTGCTACCAAATATCCCCTGGAGTTTTAGCTCAGCAAAAAGGCATCTCTGCATCTGCAAGTGAGGTTTGGATGTCATTCCAAGATCAGCAAGTGGTCAGCACAGTCTTGCACATTCATTTTCAAATCTATTACCAATTCAAAGCGCTATGAAGAGAACATTTTCCTTAGGAGACCTTGCACGAGCCCCAGCACTGGGTCGTGCTAACCAAATGAAACCTACCCCTCAGATTCAGAGCTGATGCCTAGGGAGGGCTCTGGCATGGGAAAAGGATGGAACATAGGAACTGAAGAACTGGGTTAGACCAAGGGTCTATCAAGGCCAGTGGCTGTTTCCACCAGCAGCCGTAATTAGATGCCTGAGGAAGAGAAAGCTGAGCAAGCAGATGTAATCCTTCCCCAGCCCTCAGCATCCCACTGTTTGTAGCTCAAGGGATTTATGGAGCTGGATGTAATTTTTGTCTGTTAAGTAACTTTCCATGGATTTTCTCATCCAAGTGCTTTTCCAGGCACTCAAATAGACATTTGGTGTCTGCAGTGTGCCATGGCAATGGTTTATCTTGCACAGGGCTCCTACATGCAGTTTTGGTGCCCTTTCCTTCTTGCACAAGTAGTCCAGATTCGCTTTTTCCATGCCATTGATGATGCTGTCACCACAGGTTAGCAAGTTGCCACATTGCAGCAGTGCCCTGGTAATTGCTAGCTGAATGTTCCTGGTTCATAGCAAAGGGAGGTAACAGAGCTTAGCCTTAGGCTAAGCAGCAAATGGTCTCAGTTTACATTTGCTGTGGCCAAATGTAGGTACCCGGATAGTCACCACAGGTCCAGACCCTGAGAAAATTTATGTCTTTATGTGTCCAGACCCTGAGAAAATTTTGAATAAATATAAATATAAGTGAATAAGAAGGAAATAAGAATAAATATAAGTATAAATATAAATATATTTTAATAAATAAGTATATTTATGAATAGCAGTACACATTGCAACCTTAGAGTTTCCTTCCTCATTTCCCTTAAGTCAGTCTTTTTGATTTATAAGTAATAGGTAATAAGGATTTTAGCAGACCTAGCTGTCTATAAAGTTAAGCTTTGGACAAACAACATACTCAGGTTTTGTTCTGCATAAATATACTAGGTTTCCCCCCTCCCCTTAAGAAGGACAACTGTGGTTTAAATCATAACATATGTTGTCTTCATTGTTCTTGCATTAGTCATGTGAAAGGCATGTCCTTATGTAAAACTTCCCGCAACAAAGCATGACGGTTTGTTGGGTGGATAAAGTATTTATTACTGCTAGGATCCCAAGCTCTAGCTGTCCTTGGTGTATATGCCTGCTGTCTCTTTATAAATTATATAAATCGGCTGTGCCACTGGTTAGAAATTTCTGGCTCTGTTTTTTGGAAAGGAGTAGTAGGGTCAGGGGCTGAGTGTCATGTATGGTTTTTATCAGATGCTTTGGGGACTTTTGAGTTTAAAAAACAAAAATGCACTTCTTTTTACCATTAGTTGGAAGCATCAGCTCTTGATCATGCTTCCTTCCCTCTTTCACTGTCAGAGCTACTAAATGACTTTGTGGAAGACCCAGTCTATCACTTTACTACTCCATTGCCCTTCCTGTGATGAATATTTGGAATGCAGATGCTGTTCTTTTCCAAAATTTCTTACTAATCAGCCATAATAGCCGCCTGCTTTGACTCACATTAGTACTTCTAGTATAGCACAAAGGCTAGTTAAGGGAATTGCCAACCCCTACATGTCTCCTTTTTCTTCCAAAAGTCACCTGGTCCCAGCAATCAGTCAGTCAACCAGCCCGTCTCCATTTCTGGATGAAATGCAGTTAAATGACTTGTCCAAGGTGGTTAGTTTGCCATGAAATGCAGCTCAACATTTGGTCCACGGGCTCCAGAATAACCACCGAGATGACCACCACCCTCAGCAAAGTTTTACTGTGGAGGATTTGCCACCAGGTCACATCCCACTAAAGTTTGACTTTCAGGGTGATCATAGTAGAGGAGACAGTAATTGCAGTAGGAAAGACTGTCAAATAGTCTAAACCATAAACATTGTATTTGTCTTTTCTGGAGAAGCATATCAGTGTCAGTTTTATGGTCTTACTTTAGTGTTTTGAGGTGTCATTTTTCCCTACAAAAACTGCTAGTGGCACCTCTGTGTTTGATATAAAGGAAGAATTTAGCCTCCATCCTATTCCTCTGACTTCAGGAAAATTGATTAGGGAAGAAGTCATCATTCATTTGAAAACAGGCTGTTTACAGATTATGCAACTGTACTTTTAAGTAACTTGTTCCTGATTTTTTAAATATGTAGAGCACACCAGCAAAATCTGATTACAATGAATTTGTGTGAAAGAAATTTAGATTTAAGCTTTGCTACTTGTCTTTTTATCCTGCCCCTGCTTACTTTGAGATACTGATGTTCGACCTAATATATTTAGACTCCCAGAGCCAATTTAATCACTTTTAGACTCCCCATCTCCTGATCTCAGATAGGCACTATGTATTTTTCTCATATCTCGGTTCATTTGCTTCTGCATTTATGCAAGATCAGTATCTGTAGGTCTGTACAAATGCTGGCTTTCTAAATATAGGCCTCATTTTTTTTCTTCAGTTTAGGGACTAAATCACCATTCTGGAAGAATGGTTAAAAGTTTCTCAGTAATGGAATTATTTACCTATAGAAGGCTTTTTTTCTTTTTTTTTTTTCTTTTTTTCTTTTTTTTTTCTCACTACAAGGAGATGTGGGAAATCTGAGTTTACTTCTTCATCTGTCTAAGTAGATTTCAACCCACCCGACAAATACTCTTTCCAAAGTCATTAATTTCAGATTCTTGATTATTTCAGTTGCCATCAGCCAACAGGAGTCAGGAAGAGTCTAATTACCCATAAAACAGGCTTCTCTGTGTTATTACAGAGCAAAAGATAGAAGTAAATAAGCAGGTTATGCAGTTCAACTGCTTCTCTGCCTGGACAGGACCCTTCTCTCAATTTCACCAACCAATAGTGTGTTCTCTAACTGAGGATTAAATACCCTAACTGCCCCATGATGAATCCTCTTCCATGGGGAAAGGGGAAAGTATCTTATTCCGCTTTCTTGAGCTGGACACAGTTCAAGAAGAGTATGTCTGGTTTTGCTTTCCTTGTTCTGAAGGAGCTGCCTTTTCAAGCATCTTGGATCAGATTTCAGACTGACCAGGCCTTCATCTCACAGCATTTTGCATTTCCAGCAATATGTTTTTGCATCTCAGAGACATGATTTCAAGACTTTTGGAAGCTAGCAGAGCATAAATTATTGAGAAGCACAAGGATCTTCCTTCTTTGCTCTATGTAGGTATTTGTTTGGCTATCAGACTCCAAAACAGGTATTTTTAGAGTCCTTCTCTCAGTGTTTCATAAATCCTGTAGATCCATGGAGCAGATTTGTTAATAGCTTCTGCTTTAAAGAAAAAAAGTAGAGGAAGGAGAAATAGCTGTGTAAACCTGACCAAGGAGAGGAGCCAACATCTTTCCCCCACTTTGTCATGGTGGCTTGGTGGTTTGGGACACAGCTTTGATTCCTGCATCAAAACCCGCCTGGCTGCCACCCTGTGCCACGTGCTCTACGTGTCCCTCCTTGAGCAGGGGGGTTGGACTAGATGATCTCTAGAGGTCCCTTCCAACCTTAACCATTCTGTGATTCTGTGTGATTCTGTGATCATCCTTCATGGATTGCAGTGGTGCTGTTGACAAGGCAGAGGTGCCAGTGCAAGCTGCAAACCTTCATATCGCACGCCAGCAGCCCTGCCATGGCCTCTCAGTCCTTCAGATTTGACAAATCCCGTCTCAGGTCCTCAGGAGACCCTAGCATAGACCTGCCGGACTCCACCATAGAAGCAGGCAAATGCACCTCCGTCTTTGATAGCAGTTTTCTTGCACTCAGCTGTCTGTCATTCTGTCATCAAAATATGCTCCCAGCATTGCAGCACTAGCAGAAGACACAGCAGAGATCTCAAGAGATCTCAGTCTGGAGCTGATATGAAGTAGGAAAAAAAAAAAAAAAAAAGATGTAAGCAGAGAAAACAAGAGACTTGGAGACTTGGAGACAAAACAAATGCCCCAGTACTAACCTTGCACAGTTATTCATTTCTTCCCTATCTCCTGTAATTGCAGAATCCTTCACTACAGAGTGGAGAAGCCCACCGGGCCAGCTAGTAGCTGCAAAATTATCAATTCTGTAAGAGCTTCTCTTTGCTATGAGCCTCTTTTGCTCCTCTTGGCAACGAATTATCCTGCACCCTCGCTAAATGCTTTTGAATCAAGTATGCCTCAATAAAGCACGAAATATGCTTCAATCACAAGAATATCCTCTGAGCACCTGCTGTATCTTCACTCTGAGCAGTTAAGTGTTTCTGCACTTAGTAGTGGTTTATCCGTAAAATGACTTGTTTTTTTGTTTGAGAGTAATTTATTGGTGCTTTTGACCCACGTCAAATCCTGAAGTGAATGAGTTGCATAGCCAGTGCAGGAGGGACATTTCTTTTGAAACTGTCCCAAGTGCTAAGCTTTTTCTTCGTCAAAGGTAGTGAGAGGTATTTCATTGCCTGTCAGCTCTGATGAGAAACCGTGTTGTGTGAACTAACATGATCCTAAAGGAGAGAGATACAGATGCATCTATTTTTATTCTGCCACTGGCTTGCTGGATGACCTTGTGTAAATCAAATCCCTGTACCTCATTTTCATTTATGTAAATGAGGTATAAAAATATATTCACCTTCTCAAAGTGTTTTGAGATGTACTGGTGCAGAGCTAAATGCTATTATTTTAACATCACACAATTAACACCCCATTTCTAGCAAACTGACACTTCTCTCAAAACTCCCACCGCTTTCTGGGTGATGTCTCATGTGATGGGATATAAGGATGGATGGTCATCTAACCAGGCAGGAGATGAATAGCACCAGAGGACATGAGGCTGATGAACTGTCTTTGCAATGGCTATTATTTTATATTTCAAAGGCACACATGAGAAGAAAAAGAAAAGCAGTGCAGTTAGGGGTTTGAGCAGTACCACTTGCTAGTTGTGAATGATTGAGCAGCAGAAAGTCTCTACCAGCACCTCAGCAGTCAATGACCTGAGCACGAGTTTTCTTTTCCTCCTATGTGACCATAAGCACCAGTAATGACAACTGTTATCCTTGATCACACATCAAGTGCTTTCAAAACCAAACCAAAGCAGACATGCTAGAGACATGTTGGCTGCAGAGAACGCCAGCCAGGTCGCCCAGCACATGAAATAACTCTTGTTTGCATTTGCCACATAGCTCACAAAGCAGATATAGACGTTTCTGACAATTCGCCAAACAATAATTTGCATGAAATTTAGTGAATGCTTCTTGTCTGAAACTAAAGAGAGAAAAATAGATGCATATGGCTGCAAGGAGAGGAGGCAGTTTCAAATCCACAGAGATGTATGTCTCCAAGCCTGGACGTTGTTCATCTCCTGGTCCTCCAGTATAAGATTTGGATTCACCAGCTCTCAGTTTGCAAGGAATAGTTAATATAACTAAAGTAAAGATGGAGACCTAAGGCCTGGTGAGTGCTCAACCCACTAGACTATGTTCATTCTCACTCACTTTCTTCAAGTCTCAGAAAGTGTTTTTGCATCTGTCTAACATTAATAAAGCGTGTTTTTTGTGCATCGCTTGGGAAAAAGACAAGATGGTCCCGCGAAGACCTTGCAGAGGTCACAGGTCCATACACAACACCTCTGCCCAATATCACTCAGTTGTTTGCTTGGCCCTCTCGGAAAGGAGGATAAATGGACAGCTAACAGCTCTTTCGGATGAGGATGCTTGGGAAGAGAATACATTTTGCTACATGACACTAAATTACACAACTGCCAAAATCAATCCAAGCAAAGTGATTCGGTTTCCCCAAAGCTTTTCCCTTCCTCTGATTACGTTTAAAATGTTTTACATGCTATTGAAAATGTCACTTCCAGCTGTGGGAACATTAAGGAACCTACGTGGCATTGCCATGTGTTTTATTAGGGCAGGTTTGCTGATGGGGATTTTAATGGCAGCAGAACAGGCCAGGAATGAAGTACCTTTTGCTCCAAACACTGAACACTGGTTATAGTGATTGGGGATCATCCACAAAAGCACAGCGGTGAACGGGCTATTTTAAAGCCCGTTGACCTTGTACAATCAAGCAGAGACTGCTCAGAGGTTTCCTGTCTCTTCTCCCCTGCTCCAAAACAATAATGGAGACAAATGGAGGTCCAATTTATCCCTGGAATCACTGTTTTCCAAGGCATTTGTGCAGCAGATCGGGGTCTGAGTCCTCATGTTCTAGGTGCTGTTGGTCAGGAGGCCCAAAGGCAACGGAGCAGAGTAGCTCTGGCCACGATACAAACAGTGGAAGGTGAGTGATGGAGAAACCTTTTACTGTGGATCAGGATCTACCATCCAGCAGGATCCCAGCTCCCAGGGGAAACTCTGGGACCTTGATGAGCCATCATTGCTCAGATCCTCCAGTTTCTCCTGCAAAGCCAGGCTGTGCTAGCAGTGACAGGGTCTAGGAGAAGCTCTTGACCCTACTGTGCCT
The DNA here is from genome assembly GCA_013398735.1 of Nothocercus julius. NCBI lineage: Eukaryota > Metazoa > Chordata > Aves > Tinamiformes > Tinamidae > Nothocercus > Nothocercus julius. The sequence continues at coordinate 417,649 of VZSV01000045.1, forward strand.
GCGCTGTCTTCATGGTCCTCTCCCTCGCCCCTTCACTGTCATCCAGTCCATAAACCAGTCTGCCCTGAGGCTTGGGACCCCCTGAGTCACCTCCACAGGGATTTAGCTCCCTGTCCTATCAGTTCTCAAGTCTCAACATGCCTGAGCCCAGTGCTCTGCAAAGGCAATGCAGAAGCAGAAAGTTGAAATAATGTTACAACCCAAAACCAGGCTTTTTAAAAGTGTTTCTGCAGAGTTGTTTTCATTTCCTTCCATTGGCGTGCTCACAGGCACACAGAGCCGGAGCAGCTGAGTGAAACAAAGTCAGATTCTGTGAATCACTGGGTTTTGCATTTTTATTCTAGTCCTATACAAAAGACCAATATTTTCAGCGTGGTCAAACAGAATAATTTCTTCAGTCCTGAACAAATCTTCCTATCTCCCCATCAGCTTTTGAACTGTGGCAGTGCTGTGTGAATGCTGTGGCAGTGAAGGGCTGGATGGGAGAACCTCTCCTGGAGCTGGGGAAGAGAAATAGGGCAGCAAGATGTGCTGCCCTGGATGTAGCCAATGCAGCATTCACCTGGGGTGAATTCATGTCTCTCCAGAAATGAAAAGTGATATAAGATACTTCTGCAGCTTCCAGATCTCTCAGTGTAATTTAAATTGCTAAACATCAAGAAGAAGAAGAAAAAGAAGCAGAAAAAAAAATGATTCTAAGATTCTAAGGACAGGGAAGAGGAATTTCTTTAAAGGAGACAGGAGGACTCTTAGAAGCAGTGACTAACCAGCTCCTTACCTTGCACTACCCTGACAGTAAGGGACATCCTACTGGGTTTTGCTTTCAGGGCTGACACCCTGATAGAGTCCAGAGCTCATTCTTTAAATAGCCCATAGCTGATAGAGACATCTTTTGCAGGGAACACCAAGAAAAGCTGCACTTTGCCCTTGCTTTGTTTTCAGCTCCAATAGGCGCTGGAAATTCAGCACTGGCCCGTCTCACCCTGTGACAGAAGTGCAAGTTTCTGTGGCAGGTCTCGTGGCAAAGGGCTGCTGAGACCGGGCTGGAGAAGAGGTTGTAGAAGAAGAGGGCTGAGGGCTGAGACCATTCATTTATTCGCTCCCAGGCCGCAGCCATCGATCTCTCTCACTGAAGAGGGAAGGCATGTTTTCTTTTTTCATCCAGTACTGTTTTAACTAAAGGCTCGATGGAAGCAGAGCACTCTCCTGAATATCCCACAGAGGCATTCATTGAGCTTAAATGGAAATGAGCCTGTTGGGAAGATTCACGGCTGACACCACCAGCATGTTTAGAATAAATTTCCAGACAGACCCAAAGAGGAAGTTGCTCTGGCCAAAGCATGGTGGGAGCCTTGGGAAGTTCGAGCAGATCTGCCCCAAGCCATTAACCGATGAGGACTGGCAAGGGTACAGTATGCCAGCCCACCCAAACCCCTCTGCATGCCTTGGCCCTGCTGTTGAAGTTGGGACATGAGTGTTTGAGCATTGCATCCAACTCCCATGACCGTGGCACTGTCCTCCCAGGAGAGAGATACATGGACAAGAGTAGGGCCAAGAAGATGATAGAGGGACTGGAGCATCTCCCATATGGAGAGGTGTTTAAGGGGCTGGGGCTGTTTGTGTGGGAGAAGAGAGCTCAGAGCCCTCTTATCAATGTATATAAATAACTGATGGGGGCAGGGTGTAAATAAAACAGAGCCAGATGCTTCTCAGTGGTGCTCAGGGACTGGTGTCGACAATCTCCAGAGGTGTCTTCCAACCCCAGAGATTTAAGGAATTACTGAAGTGGGAATTTAAGGGGTAAGCAGGGTATTTGGCTGAGGACTGACCTTTGTAGTGGTGATTTCCTATCTGAGGAGGGTTTGGGAAGCCGAGGAACCCAGTAGGAATGCCCGTAACCAGTAAGGAATGGCTGACATGGACATCATGGAGTGGTCCAGTCCATGGGAGCAGGGTGACCTATTGACTAACTCAGAAAGGTGCCATCCTTTTTTTCAGGGCTCAATATTATTTCTTGCAGACTGAGGAGGAAGGCACAAAGCAGTGACTTCTTGAAGATCAAGAGCTGTCATCTAATGCCTCTGGGGCGTAAATAACAAGGCAGCAGAGATCTCCTTTTGTGAACATAACCTTCTTCTGTCTGTCGAACTACAGGATTTGTAATTATGATTGACCCATATAATACTGACCAAGTTATAATTTACCTTCAGACCTTCAGATCCATGTAGCATTGATGGCTGTTGGTGGTCTTTCTCTAGAAATATAATCATGGAGAGGAGCTCCATGTGCCTCATCATCTTTTTTGCACTCTTGCAAACAATTTTAAACTGTTGTTGCTCTAACATGAAAGGATTGGGAGTAATACAGGCATTAAAGATATCAAACCCTAAAGTTTGAGGTCAGATAGCATTCCCAAGGTAGGAAGGGTCCCCAGAAAGCATGCATGCACTGCTATGTCTGGCTGAATAACTAGGGATTTATGGAATGGAGGGATGGTGGTTAGGTGGATGGGAATGGGAAAAGGATATTTATTTGTGCACTCTCTCAAAACTCAGCAGTTTCCAATGAAGGACTTTATCTAACTTATAAGAAAGGGCAGAGTTGTGAAAGCACTAATGTTATATGACACTGAAAAGACTCAAATCCTTCTTTTTGGCTTTAATGTTTTCCTTAAAGTGGAAGGAAAAATCAACAGCGGTTTCTGTAACAGAGCTGTTCCATTAACTTTTGCCGCAAACCTCTCTAATTTCTGGGAGATTTTTTAGTTCTGGCTCTGGCAAACAACTCTGCCAGGCCCTGGTCAACCTGGGGACTCACCATATGATAATGTCCCTAGACTGTGGTGGTGCTTCTTCCTGGGATGTCTTTCCAGGCTGGTGTGACAAGGCACAAGGTGGCCCCAGCAATCCTTGCTTGGTGCTTCGGCTCATTGCAGAAGCTGCTACACATCTCCAAGCCCCTCTCGTGCAAAGGGCTGGGCCAGGGCAGAAGATGGCCCTTTCCCTGTGAGGCTGCAGTCCAACTTGTCCAAGACACTTCAGCATCCCTATGTCTGCTGAAAAGCCAGTGAGACCCTCCAAAGTCTAGAAAGGAGGATCAAATTGTGTTCTTAAGCTGGTTAGCATTGCTTTTGGTATCAGAAGAGCTCACTGGTGTCATGCTCGTTTGTTATCTGAAGTAAATACTAAGCATTGCCAGCACCACTGGGGTGCTTCTGGGAAGGAGTGCATCATCTACTTATCCAAAGGATGTGAAAATATCCACCTTTTTATAATTACTATTCTATTTACTATAAAGGAATTGCACCAGGCTGGCACCTGGAATATATTGACGTGACGGACTCTGCCATGGACAAGACATTTCGCTTCCAGTGTGATCGCTGGCTGGCTAAAGGTGAAGATGATGGGCAACTCATAAGAGAACTGGCTTGTGCCAATAACAACATCCTAGAACTGAAGGAACGGACTGGTAAGTTCAGAGACAACTTGTGGCATTTCCTAAGGGATTTCCTAAGCGATAAGACCACAGCTGCAAGGTGCTCTGCACATGGTTCCCATACAGCCTTTGCATTCACAGGATCTCCAGGCTGAATTACTGAAAGTACTGTTTCCTTTAGAAGTGTAGTACTGTGGTAAGAAAGAAACAAATCAGGATTTATGAGGAAGAAAACTGTCTCATTCTAGGTTGAAATGTAAGAGGGGCCCATTTGTAGTGGTTCAATCCAGCAGCAAGCCATAAGGGTACATGGTTATGTTCTCATTAGAAATAATGGGCTTAAATCTTTGAGGTGGAAAATAAGTTCATTTCTTAAAGCTTTGCGAGTAGCATTGCTCCAGCTTCCTCCTTAATATGCTCTGGGCTACAGGCTCACGCGTCCCAGCTGAATATGACAGCTGAGTTTAACACTCCGTAGCCCTGGTTGTGCACGGGATAATTCCACCAAGTCCAAGGTAATGACGCTGTAGTCTAATGTGGTGAGGAAGAGAAAGAAAGGTATTATTTAACTGCACTGACAAGTAAGTTAAGCACATCTCAGCACGCCCGTAAAAGCAGTGCTCTGCTTCAGGAGAGTCTTGGAAAGTCAAGAATCACATTTCTTCAGGGTGATTTCACACTGCCCCTGCTAAAAGGCAACTTGTGACTGCTGCCTTGCTTCTCCTGGGGACTTAGGCACATACTTGGTACCACCATAGCATGTGAGCACATCCTGATGGACATATAGGTGTTTTCACTACCCCCGTAAGGGTAAGCAACCTTAATGTTAGGAACAGTTGCACAAAAATCAGAAGGATTTGGGCCCTCTTAAATAGGGAGATGTTAGCACAGAAGGGAGCTGTACACGGCTTGTTCAAGAGCAGCTCCATCTGCTCCCTGATTAAGCAGTACTCATATTCCTCATGTACTCGCTCCTAGGCAGGCAGAAGTCAGAAGTCTCACTTATTTTGTAACTGCTTTCTTGTGTGCTGTGATAAATACTGGGAAGAGGGTTTTTAGCCAAAATGACAGTCAAATAAAGAGATCTTTCTGACCATCTGCTCTTCCTCTGCTGCCTAACGTGTGCGTTAATTATGCTTTTAAAGCCTATGAGATCGTCACAGTAACAAGCGACAGAGAGGATGCAGAGACCAAGGAAAACATCTGGATCATCTTAGAAGGAAAGATGGGTCGCTCAAAAGAATTCCTTATGGAAAACTCCTCCAAGAAAAGGAGATTTGAAAGGTAGTGGGAGTGGGCAGTGGGCTAGAAGACCTCCTCGCCAGCTGTGCCTTTTCCACAAATGCCATCTCTTCTTCAGGACAGTCTATTAGAGTTGCATTTGTACCATGCTCTTTCCTATCCCCTTTCCAAAAGGTCAAATGAGTGAAGGGAGTGAAAGGAGCATGTAAAATTAGCTTCTGATAGGCAGGCATAGAGCAGACTTAAATGTGGTGGGGAAAAAAAAGGCATTTGGTAAAGGAAATGCAGATGATAAATGTGTGTGTGTCCTTTTGTATTAGCACATACAAAAGGGCTCCTGGTGAGCCTAAGGGGAGACTGTGATTTTTTGAGCTGGGAGGAGCAGAAGGAAGCTGGAGGTGGTTTTAGTTCCTTTTACAGCATCTCGCTGGCAGTAGGAGTCAGAGAAAGAGTAAAAATAGTTGGAGGCTAAATGTTGTCAGAGCTGTTCAGATTTGACTTTCCAGATGGATTGGGAAGGGGGTAGGGCTGAAAGATCAGTGTTGCTTGAGGAAAGCCAAATGCCAACCTTGTGCGCAGATGAGCTGGAGGCACATCTGGGCAACGTGGGGTAGATTTCTCCTCCCATGTGGGGCCAAAGTGCTCCAGATGTGAGGTGGGGTCTTCACTTTGCTCATGGAGACAGTGTGCCATTAGGAGAGAGGGATCTATCCAAAGCTGTGGACCCTCTGATGTTTGGCTGCTTTAGAGGGAAGAAATGTCTTTTTTAAGGCTCTGTAAAGGAAGGAAAAATATATAACTGACCTGGACTCTGGATGACTGAGATTTCATGTGAAATGTGACAGATTGGGAGGCACTTCCACCTGACACTCAACCGATGGAGAGTTAAATAGAGTTGGAGACACCATCCTCTTACGCATTAGTCATAGTCCCTCCTTGGAGGCAGGTTGGAGTAACGACCCAGGCCAAGGAGACAGGCCTAAAAGATATGTAGGGGACATGACGGGGGAGCCTGCCAAGTGTTTGACAGAGACTTGTTTTTTACCTAAGCTATTTTCAAGCTGGGCTTCTAAAGCAGGAAGGGTGGCTGAACTAGCAGATTTAAAACAGCTATGGTGGGTAGACATGTAACAGATACAGTATCTGTCAAGAGTGAATGAACGAGTGCTGGAGAGGAAATTAGTCATTCTTTAGCTTTATCTATAATGAGGCAAATTGATTTTGTATGTGGAACAGCTCAAGTTTATCCTGGAGTGTCTTGGTGGCAGTAATTTAAAGCGTCACCCCTAATCAGAGAAAACACTGAATTTAAATATGGAAATTATACTTTGTGTTGAATGATTGTGGGTTAAATCAAATGGTTTTAAATGGATGCTTATTCTCTTTCTTCCGCAGCCATGTGCAAATTACTTAATGTCCATATGAGACGAGTCAGTGCCAGCCTTCAAGATATTAACTGAAATGGTTCCCTGTTTCCTGTAGGGCGTCAAGAGACACATTTCAGTTTTCTTCAAAGAACGTTGGTGATGTTGCAGCCATCTGCGTTGGTCACTGTCCAAAAGATGGGAAAAAGTCATCTGCAAAAGCTGATGTGTACTGGCATGTCCAAGAGATTGTCGTAACAGAGATGGAGCTTGGCAACAAGTAAGTGTCTTCTTATCTGCAGGGCGCAACTCCAGGAGGGCATAGAGAAGATCTGAATGCATCTTCCTGCAAAATTTCATACTTACACAGTGCTGGAAAGTCTCACGCATTTCTTTATGAAAGCTAAGGGCAAGTTGTTTTGTATCAGATGTATAGAGGTCTCATTTGGTTGTCGAATTTCTGAGATGGTAGAGAAGGTTCTTGCACAGCTGAACAAAGTAAGTCCTTTTTTGGATGAGTTTTTGCACCAACTACAAACTAACATCTCAGCTTGCAGAAAATGTTGATACTGACTGGAATTTAAAGGGGGCTGTAGGATGCTCTGCAGAGACTGGCCTCTAGGTATCTTGTAAAAACGGCTCCTAGGAAAAAGAGGCCTAAACCTCCAATTCAGATCACTTTGGATGAGAGAGATGTCTAGGATGGTCTGAAAGGTCCACTGTAAAGGTTGTAGTTGGCTACCAAATTGCAAGTGTTCACTTGCTCTGGCTAGAATATAGCTGGAATCTTCTGTACTCAAAGGATGACATTGTCTGAACATCTCAGGAAATCTCTGAGCTCTTCAGCTCCCACACCAGTGGTCTGAGCCCTGGTGATGCCCCTGGACTATGTTAGCACAGGGAATATACAGGAACCGGAGAGGAGCAGCCACCTGGAGAACAAACTCCCCTTCAGAGGAAAGATCCATTCCATCAGTGGATTTCTTTTCTTTTCCAAGATACTTCCATCACTACTAAAGAATTTAACTCTAAGGGCTTTGTTCCAGCTGAGACAATTGAGTGTTTGAGAAAAAATCCTTGAAGTGATTTTTTTTTGATGCTAAGAGTCTCTCCTAGCAAATTAATCAGCCAGCAGAAGAGCCACAATACTATTTGCTGAATGAAAACTCAGTCAATTATATATTCAAACATGTTCTTTTCTCCTGGTGGGGAAAAATCTAGGACCCTTAATATCCAACTGTGCAATCAAGTCCAGGCATCAAGCGCACTGGGAGCACAGAGATCTCTACTGAGACAGTGCATTTGACAAATGTACAAATTAAAAGAATTATGAGATTGGTCTAACCATAGTTCTCAATGATATATGGTTTTTTCCTTTTGGTTCTAGGTCTGCTAGCATGCAAAAGGGACACATTTAGGTGCTGTGTTTTTGTAAATCAAATCGCAGGGCTAGAAAAGTCATCGTTTTTCTTCCTCCCCACTTTCCTCAGACTGTCATGCTTCATCATAATACCAAAACACTGGGTATTATGTCATCCAGAAAATAAACTGCAACGTTTCCCCCTCTATTTTCACATAGTTTTTTTCCAGGCCCTGAAATACCAGAATTTCTCATTTACAAAGCTGCTTTGCAGAGCAAGGAGAGCTTTCTTCTGGCTACAGAAAGCACAAAAGCATAGCAAGGGTTTAAGAAAAGCAGTACTGCTCAAATTGCAGTTTGGTTCCTTCAGTTGCTTATTTTACACACGTGCAATGAAGCATCGCTCCTCCCGGGAGGACCTGCTGCAGTTTGGCAAAGGGGGAGGAAGGGGGAGGGAAGAATTGTTTGGAAATGATCTGGATCGTTGGAAATGAAATACATCGTGACGAGAACAGCGCTCCAACCCTGGCCAGGTGCCAGGCACGCAGTGATTTATGAAGGGGCTGCGGGTTCCCCGCGCATCACCAGAGGCAGCACCTCAGCGTGGAGGATTTTCAGCATCTGGTACCCATCATTTGAGGGCTCGATGCTTTTCTTGCCTGCTTGGGTTGGGCTGACACGTCTAGAGGGGGATATATGAACCTCCAGTCCTCCATGGTGCCTTTTTGACCCTTCTCCCTAACTCTTGGTTCATCTTGTCCTATACTGCTGGTGAGGCTCGTTGCACGTCTCCCCTCCAAGTGCAGTTGCAAAGGTGAAACCCTGCTCCAAAATCAGTTTAAATCCAGTCAGGAGGGGCAACGTTACGTGCCAGGCCAGCTGATTACCTTGCCTTGGTACTTCTGTACATGGCCATGCCATTTCATAGGCAAAAGAGGTGACAGGTGCCAAAATTCAATTCCGAGCACGTGCAGGGTGTCAGTGTCCTCCTGGGGATATATCGGATTTTCCAGCAGTTGCAGTGTTCAATCAAGACTGTCTTCAGAAACAGAAGCTCTAGTGTTAGTACCAAAACAGCGTCGCTGTTGTGTGGTCGACCAGCCCACGTGTCCCAACACGCGTCACGGGGAGCCCGTCCAGGCCCTTAACCCGCTGTGAATTCCCCTCGGCAGGTACTTCTTCAGGTGCAACACGAAAATCCCCCTGCGCTACAAGAGACGGGACTACAAAGTCTTTGAGTGTGCCAAGGTCACCGAGAGCTTCGCCAGCAAAGCCCGGAACTTGGTGCCCGTCCGATACGAGACCATCGTGGTGACGGGCTTCGAGAAGGGAGCTGGTACTGACGCCAACGTGTTCATCACCATCTTCGGGCTCAACGGTGACTCGGGAAAGCGGGCACTGAAGCACAAGTTCAGGAACCTCTTTGAGCGGGGCAAAACCAACCGCTTCTACCTGGAGACGTTGGACATGGGGGAGCTGAAGAAGGTCCGGATTGAGCACGACAACAGCGGGCTGGCGCCCGGCTGGCTGGTGGAGCGGGTGGAGATCACCAACTCGGCCACCGGGGTCACCACCATATTTCCATGTGGGAAGTGGCTGGATGAGAACCGGGGGGATGGGTTGATCTGGAGAGAGCTCTTCCCTCGATACTGAGCAGAAGGGTTTTCAGACCCTTCTCCATGGGTGTTTTCCACATGATATAGTTTTATAGAACATTCTACTTTTTAAAACATTGCTTTTTATACTGGAGGGTTTTTTAGTAGTAAGATGTGGCTCTTGCGTCGACATTTTGTAAAAGTAATATTGTGGGTTTTTTTTTTTTTTTTTAACTGCCCATAAAATTGTGAATGAAATACATTTCTGTCTTATTTATGATTAGAAGCCACAAACAGCAGATCCATAAACTATCTCGGCAGTCTTTGGGCACAGTCTGCCTCCTGCTTTCACCACCCTGCCCTGCCAAGGCTGGAAGTGGCCTCCATTATTGATCGACTCCCCTCTCAGATGAAGAAAAAGTTTCAGAAAATAGAGAAAAATAGAAAATGGGGAGAATGGGGGGAGGAGGGGGAAGAAAAATAGAAAGAAAGAATAGAAGGAAAGTAGAGCTGATGTGGCAATGTGTTGAAAGCAGCAGGACTTTCTGCAGCAAGGTTTGGGAAAAGGTCTTGGGATGGGACTTAAGAAGGTCTTTTCCCTCTGTGCTGGACCTGGCTCATGGATGAGGACAGAACTGGGACAGCTCTGGTGCAGAGGCACCATGACCTGAGAGCAGCTGGTGCAATTCCTAGGAATATGTTAGCAAAGAACCTAAGAGCTAATCAATTCCCCATTCAAGGAAGCTGTCTGACTATACTCTAAGCTGCCTCAGGATACTTTTACCCTATATGGCATGAATACCAATCCTTTTTTCAGAGCATCTGCCATTCGTTTTATTTATTTCTTTTGCGAAATATCTCTATTTGATTTTTCACGGTGGGAGAGAATTCTCAGTTGCAACAAGACCCAGTGCCCCCATAGTCAAGCTCTCCCAAGTGCCTTCCTCTCTCCACAGGTAACAACAGGAACAGCTCTTTAAACATCATTAAAACATCATTAATCCTGAAGTCCCATCTCCAGAGAGCTGCTCTAGGCTTTGCTACCAGCTGGAAAAATTCTCACTGCCTCCAGTGGGACGGGCCTCCAGGGGAGGCTGGGTTGAGTGAGGAGGAGGAGGCCGCACTAATGAGATGGCACTGGATGCTGCAGGATAACGAGGCAGTTTTTAAACACGCACTTTATGTGAAAAGGGGTTAAATGCACGGAGCCCACCAGCTCATCCCACCACCCCAGCATTCAGCATCCCACTGGTGTAGGCATCAAGTTGGGGATGCTGCTGTGCTGGCCCTGCTGTCCAGTACTCACCTAGTCATGGGAGAAGGTCATGGTCTTGAAGTGCAAGTTGCTTAAATGAACCAACCTCAGGAATGACTAAAAAAAACACCAATGGGAGTAGTAACAGTTCCTGCGGTATCTGTGTGGTCCCCTTGCTGCATCCCCACCTTAGGCTGCTGCTGCTGAGCATGGAGCAGGCCTGAGCTGGGCCTGGGAGGAGGTCTGCAGGCACTGGTGTTAGTGGCCACATTTGTGGGTCCACGCTGGGCTGGTTGCATGGTCCCCAGCAGTGATTCCCCAATGAGTGTTTTCAAATAAGAAGGTCAAGTTCTGGAGATCCCCCCCCCCATTTCTCCCATCCCAACCAGGGCTATGAAGAACCTTCCTGCCAATAGACTTGTCGCGTTTTAGCAAAAAGCTTGTGCTGCAGAGAAATAGGAGTTCTGTTGTCCTAGCTTTTCCAGTTGGCTCCCGTGAGCACCCAGCTAGTGCCGAGCACAATGTTTATAGCACAATGCAGCACACTGCAACACTTTGACTCGTCAACCCACCATTGCCCTGCAGAATAAGTGGCAGCATGAGGCTGGAGACAACACCGCTACCTGCTCCCAGCCCTTGGAGCAAAGGATGCACTGCCCCATCCATCCTCACCCCTTCCGGACAGGGCAGGAGACTCCTAAAAACTCCTTAGCTGCATCTGAAATGTGCTTGGTGCACGGAGACCACATGGCCTCTGTACAAAATCACAGCTGGGAGAAATCACAAAAATTTGATAGAGAGGTACCTAGAACCATGTGTGAAGGTCCCATTGAAGAAGGAGTGTATGATTTTGGCCTCACCCAATTTGTCTTGGTGCATTGCTGCACCACAGTTTTGTAACTACTGCACTGATGAGAAATGGGATTGAAAATCCTGGGCTTCGTGTTAAAAACATCTACCATCCCTGGACAGAAAGTGTCATGTGCATGTTGTGCCCCTGCCAAGGCTGCTTGGGAGCAGTACTGAACTTTTGAGAAGCAATGCTTTCCCAAAAAAGGCCAGAGGGGATTTTGCAAATAGTGGGGCAGCAAATATCTCCCAGGAAGAGGACCTTGGCAAGGCATGAACAAACACATGCTTTTTTTTTTTTTCTCCTAAATACTTATAAAATGCCCCCTGCTTGTGCAAAGCACAACTCCACCTTGGCTCCGGGGAGCCCTTCTGTTGCTACAACAACTAATGCCACGTAAGCAATACGGCCAAATGGAATTTTTCCAAGGGCTGGATTTGCATTAAGCTGCTAAAAGCAACACAGTCTTGGCCAAGCAGAGAACTTGTGAAAAAGGGAGTCAAAGCTGTCCTTGCGCTGTGCCTTTTGCAGGGCTCAGGCAGCTCCTACCCACAGGGTACGGCGCCCCAAAGCTGCATGCTGGGCAAAGGCCCTGACCCTATAGCTTTTTTCAACTATATTTCTTCATGGGTATGGTCTTAAGGCATGCATCTTTAGTTAAAAATTCTAAGTGGGAATGACAGGCAAGAGTAAAAGTGGTAGCTCCATGGGAATGTGACTTTGGGAACTGTTGATGAAGGTGCTTTGGTGCTGCTGGTGGAAATAAGTGTAGCCAAGGCATCCGTTGCAACGTGGTGGAGATGGAATAACCCAAGGCCGAGAAGAATCCAGACTGTGATCTCCCCCACCCCATCGTTGCGCATGGAGGGCCATTTTAACGTGCAGAAGATGCCCCATGAAAAGCAAGAGCAAATTCTATACTTAGCGCAGGACTGTGCAGCAGTGAGCTGGAGCCTGGGGCCACCTGGGCACTACAAGTCACGATTTGGGGTTGACCTTCCCAGCCCTAGGATGCTGCTGCAGGGAAAACAGACAGTGCCTTTTGGCCATTGCCAGATCATCATCTTTAGCCTGTTTTCTGATGAGGGGGTGGGTTACATTTTCCTCTAAAAAGAGCTTTGTATTGCCTGAAAGTGGTGCATCCCTGGCCCCTGGAGGAACCAGCAATCCCCAGCTGCACCAACCCAACTCCATATGACAGCAGCCACCACTCTGCAAGGTGCATTTAGCCCAGCTACATAGCCCAAGCCAGGCACTGGCCCCATGGACCTTTAAACAGGCTGCAGGGGATGCAAGGTTGGGTTTTCCCTTGCCTTAGTTACTAAAAGAAAAACACAGCACAGAAGTATATGGTTCTCCATGGGGAGGATGGTAGATCCATGAGGATCTGTGTAGGATGCAGGACCCTCTAGGATATTCTTGAGGCAATGTGGGCTGCAGATAGAGGACGAATCTGTCTTTAACAGACAATTTCCAGGCAGGATCTAGAAAGTAATTTTGTGCCGCATCACCAAACCGAGGCATTGACTAGGAGGCATCTGCAGTCCACAAGGACCTCAGCTCGGGCTGATAACATCCCAAAGTTATTTAAAGGCTTAACCTCCACAGTGCCACGAGCACCCAGGTGGCAGCAGCCCCAGGGTATCCACATGTCCCCACCATATGCACAAATCAGCTAAGGGAAAGTACTTTTTTCCAAGTTCAAACATATAAACCATGAAAGGAGGATTTAGTTACTCTCAAAGAAATAAGGATTTGGTCACAAATCACTGCTTTTCACTGGTTGATGCACAAGGAGAAATGTGTCCTCGAGCACCAACGTGCTGCTCCCATTCAGGAGGCAGAAACACTTCAAAAATGAAGTGTTTCATCCTAAAAAGACTGTTTTTGCCAGAAAGGTTTTAGGCTTGGACATTGATGCGATTAAAGCACAGCTGATGCTTCACAGGGTTTCATCAAACCTCCACCGGGGATGGAAAGACGAGAAAAAACGGGGAGTACAAGGGAGAGGAAGAAACAGCGAGTGCCCAACCAAGACACTTCTGTGCAGCACTGGTGTATAGTTAGCAATGCAATTCATTTTATTAGTTATAAATAAAGTACAAAAAATCCACCAAAAGTGAATCTAAGCATTTACACAATTTCTAATGTCTTTTTTTCTTCCTCAATTTCTTCAATGCACTATTGCTTTAATATTAATAATAAATATTTTTTTCTAGCTTTCTTCTATAAAATAGTCTATGTAGCAAAATGTCGCACAGCACAACAGAACAGCAGTAGGAGTACAAAAATGTGGGTGATCCTTCCACGAGCCCCTGCCCTCGAAGGCGGGGATTTTTGCTTGCTCGCTCCTTGCTTTGCGCATCCCTTTCGCGGTGTCTTTGCTGGGTGGGGGGGAAAATGACCAATGCGGATCCGCGGTCCAGGCTCTAGGGAGGAGCATTAAAAAGCAGCAAGGGGAAAAAAAATTAAATAGCGGAGGGGTTTTAACCACGCGGTGGGACAAGGTGGACAAAGCGGAGCAGCACCCTGAAGGGGCAAAGAGGAAAACAAAAATTAAGGTACAGGCACATTGGTGCCCTCCGACCCCCCAAACAAAAATTGCATCCAAGCCCACGTGGGGCAGGTTAAGACGCACATCCCACCCCGTCCAGCTGTGCTGACCGAGCAGGCAGCTATGGCTTAAAGGTTAAAATATTCCGGGGGTTGCTGTCCCCCTCTGACATGGCTCCTGCCCATGTTGTTATATGGAAGCCTTTTGAGGCCACCACCAATGGGGACCTCCAGTATGGCCAGCCCGAGCCCCTGGAGCACCGTTCCTCGCCCTCGGCACAACAGGAGGTGAGTGGAAGGATCACCGGAGTTTGATTATGAGTGCAAATAATATTCATATATATGTGCTAAAACACCGTCACTATATTGCAAGTTTTCCACTAGGTCACAGCATACAGAATCAAAAGGTTTGCATTTTTTTTTTTTTTTATGGAATGTATCCAAGGTAACAGCACCACAGTAATACAGTTTGTAATCACACACCCTGATTTTTTTTTGACGAGAGAAGCATTACCCCACACACACACATCCCATGTTTAATTTTTTTTAAGTACCGATGCATGCAAAGCATTCCATTCCCAGAAACAATGCAAAAATGAGGTAATAGGAGTAATAAAAAAAATTAGTATTAATTTCTAAATAAATAAATTATAATTAAAAATGCAAAAAAAACAACTATAAAAATAATTAAATAAGAATCCACGATATCTACAAGTTAGTCATAAATTATGATTGTTAAATATAAGGCATTTAAACTCACAAAACCCTGTAAACTATCGATGTTTTGTTTCTAGAGAATTTTTTTCTTTTTTTTTTTTTTTTTCTTTTTTTTTGTTTTGAACTCACGCTATTAACCGCAGTCTACTCGCACGAGTGGTTTAAACGCAAAGGAACCGGACACACCGACGCAACTCCAGACGCTGCAAGCTCTCACGCACCGCGGCACCCGCCATTCACACGAGACCTTGGGAGTTTGGTGCTTTTCTCCACCAATTTTAAAAACTGTGCTTGTTCATTAGGCAAAGAGTAATACTTTCGCATAGGCTTTTTTAAAAAGAAATAAAAAAATAAGGAAAAAAGAAAGAAAAGAAAAGCCCGCGGGGCTGGGAGGCGCCTCCTCCCTGCCGTGCGGCTTGCCCGGAGCGAGGGCTTGGATTTGCTCGGCTCCTTCCCCTGCTTCGCTCCCTGGGACAGCCTGGCTTACAGTGTATGTGGAGAGCAATAATTTGCCCTGCTTCGGTGCTAGCAGTGGTATTAACAGTGGTTGTAACGCTGTTTGCATCTGCTGCTGCTGGAGCGAGACCCGACGCTCCCCGCGGAGACGCGTCTTGCGGGACGCCGTGTTACCCCGAGAGCAAAACAGGGGCTCACGGGACCTAGAAAACCTCCCCTCCGCAAGAGTGTTTAAAAATAAAAAACATCTTATTAATTCCCCTTGTTCCTCTGCACCTCTCTTTTGCTCCCTTACTGCATTAAAAAAAAAAAAAAAAAAAAAAAGGCTTCTCTGTAGCTGGTGTTGATTCTCCGGAGGGTTTTTGGGTAGAGGAGGGAGAGGCCGGCTCTAACCCCGCTGCCCCTCAGTCCTAGGGGCTGGTGGTCTGCAGTCTGTGCGTCACAGACCCATTCTCTTGGCACTTCAAGGACTAATGCCTAACTCTACTTTGTGCACAATTATGAGACTGATAAATTAGCATTTGGCTCCTTTTTAAATCATCATGCTAGTTTCCATATGGATACAGAGTGAAATGTGTGTGTGTGTGTGTATACATAAATATATATATGTATGTATACTGTGTTTATGTGTGTAGAGATAAATATGTACTCTGACATGGTTTTGAAGTCCAGCCCCTCTAGAAAGCAGCAAATCCTCCTTCAAAACTGCTTTTAAAATTCCCTTCCTGTGTGGAAATGTTCACATCATCATCATTTTCCTACCAACTACACAAATTCTCCCTTTTTTCCCTCCCATCCTGTTATCAGAGCTGCTCTGAGAGATTTGCCACAGCAGCCCATGAGCCAGAGTGGATTAAAAGTAGTAATAATAGTCTTCCAAAATCCCTTGCTCACTCGTCCCTGTGGAAGTCAGGAAAGAGGAATGTGCCGGAAGGACTGTGGCACTGAGAATTTTGCACAAAGTCTGCTAGGCTGGGTTTTCCTTTTTGGACACCGCCTTTAGTTAGTGCATCGTCTTGTGCTTTTGCATTGCGGAGGAGGGGGCCTCATCACCTTCCTACTGTGATTTCCAAGGGCTCCACCAAAGCACAACTATGAGGGCGGACCCCTATAATCATCTTTTTCAATGAAAAAAGAGCCTGGGAGCTCTCAAACCCATTGGGCAGACCTGCATTATGGTGCATCCATCATGGCAAGGATGGCCATGGGTTGACGTGGTATCCCATGTTGTCACGGAAGGGTCCAAGCCATAGGGGCCACAAAGCAGAGAGCCAACAAGGGCCACCAAGACTCGCAAGAGAAAGGGGTACAAAAAACTACAATCGTCAAGACAGCCCATGGCCTTCTTAGGATTTGGTATATCAAGCTACTTCATTAAGATATAGAAATAAAAGAAAGAAAATGTATGTCTGTATTGTGCCCCTACAGAAAGTGTCCAGCACCAGCAGATAAGCAGGAACAAAGCGTCTCCCTATTGCTTCATTCATTTCATTTCCAATTTTTTTTTTTTTTTTTTTTTAGGCGTCTCTAAATTTGCAACACACTGTAAACACAAGGAAAGGAAGTACATGCGACTGAGGCAAAGAGCGCAACCCTTCTGACTGTAAACAGGATTTTGCTTTTTCGCCTCTTCCCCCCTGAGGGTGGGAAAGTTTGACCTCTCTATTCCCCCTCTGCAATGTATTATTAATCAGGCACCAAAATAAGGAATCTATGAAAAAATATTTGGTGCAAATTAGGTAACAGCAACATGTCCACCACAAGATGAGTAGGGCATCAAACACAACATTTCTTAAGCTAACATGCTCCAGCTGCCATCCATAGAAATAGCTAAAGAACCCCTAACGTGTTTCTACTTAATCGAGAGGTATATATACAATCCTCATGAAATGCAGGATTGACAGGCCAGACTACCACAGCTAGTTCCTTCATGTTCAAGACTAAATCTTCTGCAGCACGGGGTCTCTGAGCGCCGGGGACGCCAGCTCTCTTTCACTGGGCCAGTATCCTGTACGTGCAATAGCTCCTACTGCTAGATATCGTACCGCCAATTCCTCCTTCTCGCTAACGTGCCTGCAGACTTTTCCTCTCAATCAAATGGCTCAGAAGGCAAAATTTTGCTGCAAGGGTTGATGGCCATACGACCTGATAAGGAAAAATGGTGCATCTGGCCAGTTCTTTCAGCTGTCCGAGCCGAGCTGTGTTTCAATGTCCACCCTGCAGATCGGGCACTTCTTGCTGGTGGCCAACCACTGATCCACGCACACTTGGTGGAAGAGATGCATACACGGTAAACGCCTGTGGAAGGAAGAAGGCCTTGCCATTAGGGTCACACAGACAGAGGAGGTCCATGGGACCAATCTCAGGAGAGCTGGAAAAGGCCACCATGGGGATGGCAGGTTGGAGATAAGTGTCCTTCTAGGCTAAAACACACATGGAAAAAAACTGTGCTCCTGAAGCAGCATGTTCCCATGATTAGTGACACTGACTGCAGCTGGCAGACAGCCATGAAGAGGGTGAACATCTGCATCTTTCCCAGTGGAGGAGAGCTGAGCACCATACCTCAAGGTCATGGACTTTTACCATAATTTGGCCATCCTTGAAGCCTGGCTGCTAATGCCCCTCAGCTCCTCACAGCCATCTTGGGGGGCTTCAGAATCCTCCTCTGCCACCTGCAATGTGGTCCGTCACTACCCAATTATATGGCAAGCGATGCAAACATGGAAAATACTATTAAAAACAGCCCTCCTGGTGTTGCAGAGCTCTTTCTATGCATGGTCTGCACCAATGTCCAGGTAATAACATTTGTTTGCCTACACCCTGCAGAGCTCCATTGGTTTTGTCAGGCCAAGAGTAGGGACCACCCTCCACAACTCATTGCAGCAAGTTTCCCCCAAAAAACACATCTGGGATTGCTGGAGAGGCTGTGGAGAGAGGGGAAAAGGGAAGCAGGGAGAGGATCATACCTCACGTCTTCTCCATCCTCAAGCATGGACAGACAGATTGTGCACTTCTCATCGGTGTCTGACTCCTCGCCATCCTCTTGCTCAGCTTTGCCCTCCTGCGGTCTTCTCTGAAGCAAAATCAAAGACATAATTCAGCATGGATTGGACTTTCTAACAGTTGCCCAGAATGCAAAGTCAGAGGAAGGTGAACGATGTGGACTTTATCTATGGTCTGAATCCACAAGGCTGGGGAAGTCTGGCCCAAATATCCAGAGCAGAAGGGATGCCAGCTCCTGAGCACCCCACAGGCCATGGGGATGCTGGAAGCACTCCCAAGGACCAGGAAGCCCCAGGGGAGCACAACGGGTGACCCACTGAGGTCCTGTCTCCCCATGCCCAACACTCCTGGCCGTGAGCACTGCCACTTCTCAGCTCACCTTCTTGTACTTGTGTGGGAAGGTGAACCTCTCGATGGTGTTCTGCACTGCGCCCCGGCTCACGCTGCCCAGCCTGTCCTCCAGCTGCAGCAGCTCCTTCAGCAGAGAAACAGCAGAAGAAAGGCGTCAGGAGAATACCCAGCTCACAGACTCCATGGGAGCTACCAGCAGGAGCCACCAGGCCTTGGCCTGGGAGGCTCCGTCCCCACTGTTTCATCCAGGGAAATTTCCATGGAAAGCAATTCAGTTGGGCTTTAGTGAAGGATTTGAGCCCCTGGAGTTTGAGGCAATAAGCTCAAGTCTTGAGCGAGGGTTTTAAGGTGCAGAGTTGAGACCTGAATGTCAAATATTGCAGAAATTAGGGTGAAATTTCATTTCCTTTTGACAGACAGGGAAATAAAGGTCTGGAAAAAAATCAGCATTTCATTTACAGACTCAACCTCAGGCAGACCCAGCTTAGACCATCCTTTACCAAAACTGTTCAACTCCTTTGCCTTTCTGTTAACACTAACACTGCTGGATACCTCCAGCTGCTTGTGAACATTTCATCGAATCATTTTGGCCAGCTGATGCAGGGACAGGAATGACATTTCCAAGACAGCCCAATCTCAACCCCTCTCTTTGGCTGACTCGAGGGGCCTGAACAGAGCCCATATCCCCATCTCCCCTTTCCTACATCTCCTCTGCAATTGCCATGTGTCAAAGCAGAGCTGTACAAATTCACGTCAAATCTTCCATAGGGTTTAGAAATTAAATAACTACTCCAGTCCATGAGATACATACTTCATAGCTTTCCCGCACAGCAGATGTGTGCCTGTTTGGGTTCAGGCCCTGAAGAGCAAGTAGCTGAAGCTGAGGATAAGGGTAATTTCTGATTTCGTGAACAACCTGCAAGAAGCAAGGAAGAAAGACACCTGTATCAGTACAGCAAAAATTCCTCATATATCCTGATTTAGAATAAGCACTGTAAACATCCAGAATTAAAGAGCAGACTCATGCCTTCACCAACAGAAGACTTTTAATAATCAGGAACAAAATTAGGTAGCTTAAATAGATCTCTCATAAACTGATAACCAGGAAAGTACATTTAGTCTGAACAAACTGCTTCTAATAAGTCCTGTTGCATCTTTAACACTGCGGCGCCAAGCCCTTAACCCAGTGCAGATTTTCAACATCTGATTTCTGATCTTTAGCACTGCTATAGGGCTCAGCTGTCAAGATCTGACCCCAAGAGCAGCAGGCAGGAGGAAATACCACCACTTTGGGGTCTCCAAGGATGCTTTAAGGACTAGTAGAGCCCTGCATGATTCAACTCAAAACACAAGAACCGGGAAGGAGAAGGGTCCCTAAATAACCCTGGTCTCTGCCCATGCAACAAATGATGTAAAAACTCTACAGACAATGCGGAGGCCGATGCAGCCAGCAGTGGCACAATGGGGACGGACCCAAACGAGACACCTCCCAAAAAGGCATCTGCACATGGAGACCTTTTCCCAAGCACCAGGGCTGCATTTACTCTCCATTACAAGCATCTCTGGTGTAGCAGCACCAATCACAACTCTCCGGAGCAGCCGAACGTCCTCCCTTGCCATTTTCCCTCCCTTCCTTCTCTCAAATCCAGAGCAGGCCAATAAACTTGATCCTTTCAGACGCTGCCTCCCACGGCTGGAGATAAGCGGGATCCTCAGCAGACAGGTGATGGAGAGACAGCAGCCTTTATTTTGACTGCCTCCTGGCAGGCAATGCATAAAACATTCCCCGGTGAAAGCGCTTCACTTACCATCTGTGCCGAGGACGTGCTCCTGGGGAAGTGGTGTATCCGTGGAGTGGCCAAGTAGTGCTGATAGGGCTGCGGGACCGGCCGGACCTGGAACTGGGCATGAGCCAGGCCCGCATCGACACTGAGATCCCTGCAGGCGCAAGACCGAAAAGCACGCAATTTTGATGGTGTGTTTTTTATTTCCAGGTCTCCCAGCTGTTGGCTTTGATGACTTAGATCATGTTCATGGTAGGAGAGAGCAACATCCTCTTGGTGAGATCGGGTCTGCTGCAGGTGCCTCCGTCTTGAGGCCTCAACCCAGAACAATGCTACCGCTCTAAAGTGAGTCTGCTTGGATTTACGTGGTCACGTTTACCCAATCAGCACAGAAGAGCAAGGATGCTGCAGGTATTTTGTGTTAGCCAGGGTTAAGAGCTTTACAGACACAACCCAATTTCAGAGTAAGAGGAACCCCCATTTTGGCTCCAGTTGATCCCCTCCAGGCTCAGCAATAGTGCCTGGCCAGACCAAATCTAGCTTGTGCCAACATCACATGAAACTATCAAACTATCACATTTTGCCTCCAAGTTTTTGTAGAAATACACATAAATGTGTTGTGGCAGCGCATCAAGGAGTCTTTTTGGACAGTCATTGGGATTCACCTGAGCACTTTTTGACACACTTGTGTATTCCTTGGAGATCTTCAAACCAGGGTCAAGGGAGGACTTGGGAGAACAAGGGCAGTGGTTCTGGAGCTCCATCCAGAAGACGTAATGGGTTTAGGATATTTCTGTATGAGTCCTCAGAAAACTGCCCCTTGCAGCCTGGCCTGGACAAGCAGAATGGGAGCTTCACCCAAGCACCTGGACCAGGACTGGGGAGGACAGATGGGTTTGGGCCCTTCAGCCCTTCCAGAAAAACACAATCTGTCTCAACGGCAAGACATCAAATGACCAATGATCATGCTGCAACCTGAGGGAGAGCTCTCAGCTTGCGCTACAACCCTTTGGACCCCTCCATCAGCCAGAAATCCTTGAGGCACCTGCAAATACCTCAGCTCCGTGCAGGTGCCATCCAGCAGGCAAAGATGCCATGCAAACCCTTTCCCCTCGCTGCAGGCACTGGGGACCCGACACAGCATCTCCATCGCTAATCCAATTAGCCGATCCCTTGCTGCTCCCGTCAAAGAATCTCTCAGCAAACAAGGGCTGCGAGTGTCATTCGTTTTATCATAATTACAAAAGCCAGTGCTTTAATAGTCATTGTCTTTGCATTTACCAAAGCAAAGCTAATTAGAGTATGGGGTTGTTTCCCAATTCTCCGTCAAACTTCTTTTCCCCTCCACGGAGAACAGCAGCAGCAAGGACTGTGGCTTGTCAGGAGCCACCCAGGTGCATCAATCAGCTGTGAAGACATTTTTGCTCAGCAGTAGATAATGGACATGAGTGGACAGATAATGCAGAAATATCCTACTCATGACTGCCTGTGCAGGAGGCAACAACTCCTGTGTTTCAATGCACCCTAATAAGTTTGAGGAAGGAGAGAAACTCCCCTTGCTTGCCCTGTGCTAGCTGGAGCAAGCTAGCCAGCTAGACGGCCAAACCACGGCCACAATAAAACTCAGGAGACAACCAAGAGGAGCACAACTGGGGCACCAATCCACAGGACTGGGCATTTTCCAGCTCCCACATCACATCTTCAGAGATTCATCCCGTCACTCAAGACTGCTGCCAGGTGGACGGAAGGCTCAGCTGGAAACCAGGAGACCTTGGGTCCATTCCCAGCCTTTCTGCTGACCCAGTGCATGAGCTTGGCCATCTCCCCTCTGCCTTCTCAATTCTCTGCCTACAAAGCACTAATGATAATACCTCTGTCTACAAAGTGCTTTGAGATCCAGGGGCGAAGAGCCCTCTCAAACACTAATGGCAGTTATCTTGCTCAAGCCATTGCTGCAACAAAGCTGCTGAACTGCTCATCCAGTTGTGCTCTGATTCTTAAAATTGATAAGACTTTTCACACTCCTAAAGTGATGCTATAGGTCTGCATGGAAAGGTGGTGTCCCAGTGTTTTTACATGGATAATCAGAGCACATTAGCTGAAGAAAAACAAAACCAACCCAAACGTCCCCACCTGTGCTCCACGTACAGCACCTTGATGCTCAGCTGTGAGATTCAAGAACTGCTACAGCTGCACTGCACAAGCTCCCAACAACTAATAATTGATAAAAGATTGGATGGTAGTCACTAAAAGTCTGTTCAGAAGATTGCTTAAGGAACCAGCTAGTGGTTCATTGCTTCTTCACAGGAATGTTTTAATCAAGGCTTGGCTGTCCAAAACGACGGATTACCTCCAACTCTTCCTGCCTCCCCCTTCACATGAGGGTGCTCACTACCACCTTTGAGCCAGCACCAGTGCCACGTTAGACGAAGATTTTCACATCAGTCACTGTGAAAAATTGTACAAATGCCCAAAGGAGAAATCACCCAAATATATATCTATATATTATATAGATATAATTTCTTTTTTTACACTATATGCCTTCCTGCCATCCCTGTTCCTGAAGTTTTACAAGGCTGTGGGACAGCATAAGGGCTAGGAGGGAGAAGGAGGGAAACATTAAGTGATGTTTTATCAGAATCTTCTAATGATTTTAATTAAATACAAGACACACTAGGAGAGATGGAAAGACAAACTCCAACCAGATTGAACCACTTTTTCCCAATAACTGATTGAACAGTTGTCACAAACTGATCTTAACAATGTCTTATTGGTCAAATTCACAACATGGGGTGCCAGTAATTGGAACACCTGAGGAAAAATAGAAAAAGCAGAAGGATCTGCCCGTGTTTTAGGCTGTGTATTGCAGCCCCTGGAGGGGAAAGAGCCCTGTGTTCAATTAGCTCTCTATTTGCAGAGCGAAGCACTCGTGTTCAAAGAGGCCGTAATTGAGATTTCCTGTGCCATTTTATTTTGCCTCCCTCGTGCATAAACGTTGCGATCATCTCTAGTTACGTGTTCACAGGCTATTTTTTCCACTCAGAGCACAGAACAGACTTCACTCAGCTACCAAGCAGCTGCTCAAAAATTTGTTTTTATTTTCTCATTTTCAAAGTAAGGCCTCACACCTCCGCAATCATGCAAGAGTTTAAAACCTGCTCTGGAAACAGAACCACTGATTTCCTACTTTGAGTTTTCCAGGATAGCAAACACCATGGTGCCAAAATCATTAACTCTTTTTATTTTTTTTTTTAATCATTATCATTAATTCATTTTGCCCCCTATGTGAGGCAACATTGTCCTCCCTCATTTAGACCATGAGGAGGGTTGAGGTTGCTCTTTTTGAGTGCTTTTTGACTGCAGAGATCTTGTTCAGCTGGAGATTTTGGTCTGCAGGAAAGAGCCCTTAGATGATGTTTTGCCGGAGGCAATGGCCTACAGAAGGAAAATCCCCTGGGGAAGTTGCTATTTAAGGTGCACTCTACATCCGTGGGTGGAGCGAGCTTGGGAATGCTGATGCCTTGGTGTTATCACACATGTCTAGCAAAACATTTGCAAAAAAATTACTACAGAGAAATGATGTGCTTGCTCAGTCTTGTGCAGGACTTTATCATGCACTTGTGGCCCCCCCAGCAATGAATTTTCCCTCTTTACCAGCTGCCAGCTTTAGATCTAATGAGTCGCCAAGGCTTCGAGGCAAGATGACATTGGCTAATCCCACCAGCCCAATCAGGATTTTTTTTTCCCAAAAAATCTAATTCAAAAGAGAAGGTGGAAGGAAAGGTGGGAAACTCACCAGTCCGTGCCTTCGGCTAAGTACCTGGGCTGGGGCCCCATGGGCTGTGGAGTTTGCAGTTGGTGGCTGAAGTCGAAGCTGGGGTGCAAGCGGTGGGTCTGGACAGAGATGCGCTCTTGAACGCGCCTGCGGGAAGAGGAGACAAGCAAGCGTGAGAGGCACGGAGGACGCTGCCGGTGTCCTCCTCCCTCCATCCCACCTTTAGCTGGACAACGGGCAGCCAGGCTGGGCTCTGGCTCCTCCTGTGCCTCTGCTGCCTTTGCAGGCGAAGAACAGAAAGCAGTGGAAAATATTGTAAGTTTTTTTCCTGGGGGCTCCAGTCCTGCCTCGTGACTTTTGTCCTTTTGGACTACCTTCACTCAGGGGAAGAACGTGGGCAACTTGATCAGCATCACCTACCAAAGCCTCTATATTTAAAGAGATGCAAGCTGGATGCACAAGCATGATTCACATTGCAGGGCATACCCCAAGCTCCGTACCAAGTCCCTGCTTACAGATGCGGATGAAGCCCCTACAAAGGAAGTCTCAAGGGAAATGCTGGAGCAAATGGAGAAGCAAACTGCTAAATAAAGTTCTCGGGCAGCCACAGCAGAGGATCCTCTCTTGAAGG
The DNA here is from genome assembly GCA_013398735.1 of Nothocercus julius. Classification (NCBI taxonomy): domain Eukaryota; kingdom Metazoa; phylum Chordata; class Aves; order Tinamiformes; family Tinamidae; genus Nothocercus; species Nothocercus julius. The sequence continues at coordinate 442,020 of VZSV01000045.1, forward strand.
CACAGCCCAGGTTCCAGTAGCAAGGCTGTGCCCACCACCCCTGTAAGGTTTTGGACACTCCCCTCCAGTGCAGCTGGTGCTGGCTGCTTGCAGAAAAGGGCTTTGGGTCCAGGCAAGACCTTTTCTATGCTAGGATCTCTTTTATCCAAGAACTCGCATCTAGATATCATGCCAACAGCATTTACAGAAGCGGCTCCTGCATTCAATTGTATTCCATGGTTTTATTTGAATTTGTCTTCTGACTAAGAGGTAAACACTTGTATCATCAGCGCCTCAGCCTCTCATCTATTTTCTACCCAATTATTAACTAATCATTAAATCCACCTAAAATCCAGCTTATGCAAAACAAAATAAGGATGAGAAGGCACGATTTGCAGGCAGAAAGCATAGGGAAAGAAAGACCTTTCTGTCTGCAGCAGCCTTCCCAGTTGCAGCATTACTGCAGGGGATCATTCACCAGCCCTTGATCCCTGGGCACAACCCACGAGCAGCTTCCACGTGTTTCCAAAAACATCTTCCTATCCTACTTATTACTTAAATCTCTCACTCAAGAAGTGTACTCAGAACAAGACCAGACATCCATTTCCACCTCTGTGGAAAAACAGTAATTCTCTTTGCAATCATCAGCCCAGTGCGAATTTAGGCTGCTATTTTGACTGAACGTGCTTCAGAAAATCAACAGCATCCTTCACTCCTCATGCAGCCAGAGCACAGCCAGGAAGTCTAGACCAGAGTGGCGAGCTCTTCACGTACAAAACCAAACACTTATGAGACACACGGGCGAAATATCTTACGTGATTTTGAAACAAAAGCTATAACACCTTAGCTTCTGCATTCCGGCTACTTCTTTTTCTGCGAACCAGGGCAGGTTCACTACAAATCCAAGGTGTTGTGGCCATTATTCTCCTATGAGTAACAATAGTAGCTGACTTAGGACAAATTAGATGTGCACAGCATTAACTTCCATGCAAAAGACATAGCCAGAGCCATTGGCAAAAGTCCTTTGGAGGTCCACAGCCCAACTTGCCGAAGTCCTTCCACGCTCAGCAAGCACCACGCCAGCGTTGCACCCTTGGCCGAAGACGCCTTGCAGGAGCGAGAAGCACAAGAGATTCCCGCCAGCCTGCTGTGTGTTCCCTGGAAAACCAATTTTCCGTGTGTCCGAGCGCGAAACGCCCTTACCTGGGATGGGGCATGAGGCGGCGGTGCTGGGCCTCGAGGAGCTGCTGCTGGAGGAGGTATTGCTGGTGTAGCGCCTGAGGTAGGAAGGAGGGTCCCGCCACGTCCTGGAAGGACAGGGCTGGCACCGGTGCCAGGGACTGGTGCAGGGGGCCGCTGTGCTGGTGCGCGGGGGCCATGTGGGGCGTCAGCCCCGGCTGGGGCTGCACGGCCGGAGGCAGGGTGAAGTCGGCCGAGAGCTGAGCTTGGGGAGCCAGGTGGAAGTGCCGGCAGGAGGTAGCATGGGGATGCTGAGACCTTTGAAAGGGAGCACCTGGAAGAGAAGAGCGCGGCCGTCACGGCAGGCCCCCCAGCCGCCGAGACGGGGCAAGAGTCAGGCACGTGGCTGTTGCTTTCTGATGGGAAGGGGGAGAAAAAAAAAAAAAAAAAAAAAAAAAAAAAAAAAAAAAAAGGAGAGGTCAATTAGCCAAAATCGGAGTGATTCATAAGGATATGTCAATTTAGACTAATACTTTTCCACCTTGAAAAAGTATTGGGGGAAAATCGTCAGCTTTTTGATTCAAAGTGACTTTTTGTCTCAAAGATGAAATGCATACTAATGAAAACTTTGCTTTGGCTCAGTTTGTCTGTCTTAAAGTGAAAAAAAGTCTCAACGTATTAGAGAAGGGAAACGGTCCGTTGTCTAAACTACTCTCTTGCAGGCTACTGGCTCACAGATTTTCTTTTTTTAAAGGTTGTTGACTTTCTGTACAATGCAAGGTGTTTCTTTGTCCATCTGAAAATGTCTCAAAAGCAAGCAAATAATCTCTCCTCTAAGAAACCTTTTTTCACTGACTGCAAGGCATGAATTCAACACCTTCCACCTTTGAGAACAGGGATTAAGATCATGGATATTGCAGGGACCCCTTTTCAATAGGTGAGCCTCCTAATCTGCATGCGCAGAGAAACTGGCTACAGAAACCCCAGCAAAAACTGCTATGAGATCAGCAAATAAACCGGTCAGAATGAGGAAGAAACTAGGTGTGAACAATATCCACAGCAGAGGATTTTTTGAAAACATCTAGCACTGGCTTTTATCTCCCTCTAAATCTTTGCTTAGATGGGCCCTTGGCTCAATGCGGTGCATTAATTCCTACTTTCCCAGAGAATTTACAGGCATCATGGCAAAACTTTGGACCTCTTAAACTAGGCAGGCAGTTTGGAGCTGAAGGATGAGACTAGTCAAGTGAGTTGCTAGAGGTGCCTCTCTCCACTGAGCATCGGCCCCAGAACAGAAGACCTGCGATTTAGGCAGTCTTTTGAACACCTGAACTTCTTAAAAACTCTGAGGTTTTTTTTTTTTTTTTTTTTTTTTTTTTTTTTTTTTTTTTTTTTTTGCTTTGTTTTTAATCCTATTAAACAAAATATGCAGGAGCAACAGCCCCATGAAACCCCAAGTGTCATCCCTGGCTTGCACACATTGGCTTGACCCAGATCCTAAAAACTTTTCTGCTTGCGTCTCCTGTCTGTCCGCAGACAGGGCCAGGCAAGCACAGCAGCCTGAGGAGCCCTCAGCACTTTCTGCTCATGTCCTTATGCAAACTGAAGATGCACAGAGAAATCCAGATGCCAGCAAGAGAAGGAACGGGAGAGGAGCTAGCGGAAACAAATGGTTTGCAAAGCAGTGCAGAAGTAATTATACACAACGTCTCTTAAATACAAAATAATCCTCTGTAATGCTGTAATGCCCCTGTGAGGGAGGCATTAGGTATAACAAATGCACATGCCACCATCAGCAGAACTCTGAAGGTGATAATCACTCGTGTTGCCAGCTAACAGCGCAATTCAACCACCGTGTTAATTAAATCTGGAGGAGCTGGAGTCAGACCCACCAGTCTTCCACAACAGAGCTACAAACCCAGATCCATGAACTTCTCTCCCTGGCATCGTAGGTTATATTTCCTGTCTCAGACCTGGGCCCAGTTCACTGCTCAGTGGTACAGACTGAGTCTCCAAGGCGAAAAATGAAATTGGGATGCTCAGCCACACTGAGCAGCACCACGCGATGTTTGGGAGATGCCCTTCAGCTCCTGTATTTGCTGGGCATTTGCAGGGTGACTCCAGTGATTTACTTGACCTCTGCTAGCCACAAGTTGTCCCAATGAAGAGCAGCTTTGGCAAGACGGTTCTCCCAGGTGAACCAGATCTCCACGTGGCCTGAAGGAAAGGCACAAATGCAGTTTAAAGTGCTAATCCTGGTGTGCACCCAAACACACAAACTTTTGCCAAAGGACAGCAGTTTGATAATATTTTAGACAAAACTGGCTAATCACAATACAGGATACCAATATTAGTGATTCTGCCTACATTTCAGAGAAGAAACCTTGCAGCCCATAAGAAAAGCAGAAAAAAGGTAGTGTCTCATTCTCTGTGGCCATTTCTTCTCTTGAGGCCAAGGGGAATCTTATCCAAGGATTTCCAGCCTTTCGATTGAATTTTGAGAGGCTTTAAACCAATTTAGCAAAAAGTCTGCAGGACCTTTCTGAGCTTCCGACAAACCTGAGTCTCTGAAGGGGCCATCGTCCTCCCACGACCAAGGGCAAATGCAGGATGACAGGATTTGGTTCCTAGATTCGGGATGGGGCTTGCGATTTGGTTCTCTTCCCTCTGTAGTCTGACTTAAAGCCGTCTACTAATCCTTAATCCTCTAGCAACTGAGATGACTAGAGAGAAGGCCCCTTTCTTCTAGTAGAAATTGAGATATCCGGGGCTAAGATGGTCAGTCTCTGTTTCCTCGAGAGAGAGATTGTGGAGAGAAGAATCTCTAAAGTGCAATTCATCTCATTCTAAAAGCGACATAAGTGGAGGGTGGATATGTTTACAGAGATATGAAACAGGATCTAAGACCACTAGGTGAATCCCCCTTTGGAGGCACATTTCTTAGGTACCGGCAGTAGGCAAGACGGGTACAGCTCTCAGAAACCAGAAAACAAACAAAAAGCATTTTCAGCTTGTTTTCTTTAATTACCTTGGGTGGTCAATTCATGATTTGTAAATAACTAGAGTAAGCAATGCTGTGTGAAGCTCATTCCCTTGAGAATCTATTTGAGAGCTGCCCAGTGCAACACAGGAGGCAGTTGCACTTCATATGGTAAAAGAAACGCAGAGACAGCGGACACCAGACAGGGAAGGGACAAGAAAGTCAACCAGCTGAACGGAGGGAAAGCCTGCCAGGCCACATCTTTGGAGACCAGGCTCCCCCTTAAACGAGACCCCGTCGCACCTAATGGGAGGCTAATGGCCTTTCTCAGGCAAGGAGCTGTGAAGAGCCAAGGGGCACAGGGTGGGCACATCACACCTTAAGAGCCTTTGAACCTGTGTTTTTACTCCCACACAAAGGCAGTCCTAGCCAGGGACTTTGATCATACAGTTCCCTGTGGGCCAGAAAGTAGAGGGAAGCTAAAGGGAACCCAATATTTAGACTGCTGAAACTAAGTGAGAGAAGCACCTGCTTTGAAGACAGTTGCTGCATGGTTGTGTTCACGTACACAGGGGTGTTTGCAACCTGATTTTAGCCATTCTGATGAACCCTGCTATGCAAATCAGCTGCATGGACAAATATAGCACTTTCAACGAAGTCAAGCAGTTTTTAACAGCTTTTTTTCTTCTGGTACCCACTAGTTCACTAATATCTTTCTTTCTGTAGGAAAAGTACTATCAAGATGCAACTGAGACTATATGATTAAATAAAAACCAGCATCTCATCTCAGCATAATTCACCATCCTGTGCTGAAGCTTTTTATTCCCTATGACTAATCTATTTGCTGATGAGGATGCTGAAGACAGAGACTTTGGGGAACACTTCAGCAAATCTACACCTATTAGTAGCAATCCAACCCCACAGAGAAGTAAAATCTGCTGGCATAGCTGAAGCAACGTGCACAACAAAGAGCAAATACTCGCCAAACACAGGAGCGCTAGACGCCCCAGAAAGCTCTAGCAAATAAATACAGAACATTTTCAGTACGAAACAGAGTATTTCATCCCTCTGTTATCTATTGCCAAGCTTACCCAATTCCACTCTTTGTGCCTAGCCACGAGGGGTCTTGGTGGAGTCTTCTTTTCAAGGACGCATGCTGATCTCGCACACAGAGCAAGCTTGGTGTCGTGCTGCTGACACCAGCTAAGCAAAGTTACTCCAGAGAACCCACGGAGGCCAAGACCCCAACCCCGTCACAGGGGGCTGACCCCTGCTCTGCACAGCAGAAGATCTCACCTTGTTAGGACCTGCTAAGCCACTAGCACATCTGCCTTCTCTTCCCTGAGCCAGGGTTTGATCCTGGATCACCTCTGCAACGGAGCACAAAATCAGGGCCCATAAAATGCTTCAAGAAAAATTGATTAATGTATTTAATCAGCCTTTTGCATGGACAGTAATATCTGGCACAGCAGAGAGCAGCCTGTAACTGAACATGCCCCCAGATACATCAGCCCAGCTTTTGTTTCTGCTCCCTCTGAGAGCAGGGCTGACATTTTCACTGCCCAGCTAAGGCTGGAGAATATTTCTACAGCAGAGATAGCCAGGTTGGGAATGATGAAGCAACAGAGCCGCTAAGCACATCCTCTGTGAGCCACACTTCCCACCAAGAAGTGCAGGAAAGTCATTCTGGGATCCATGCAGCAGAGTCTTCTAGGTTTATCACTATATGCTCTGAAGATATGGCCCTCCTGCTACTGAGGGTTGCCTTTCCCCCCTTGGACACTTTGATCTTGCAGAAAAGGGTACTATTTAACTCTTGGATGGTTTTTATGGTCTCCGTCAAAGCGAGCTAACCAAAGCTTATCAGCTTCAGTGGTGCCTGCTGCACATACTTATCTTCTTCAGCTGTGCAGGGAGGAGGAAAGCCCAGTGCTCCTTCTGCAGAAGCAACGTGGTCCTCGTTGCCCGAACCTGCACCGCGTCCCTGCAGCAGGCAGCTGCTGACTGAGCCTGGTCTGGAGCTTATGCCACCGCCTCCAGCCATCCAGGCAGGTCCAAGCAGCAGAAGGAGAGGGGGCTCCGTGCTGGGGAAGGCCTGTTGAGGTGCTCCTTTCACCTAGAGTGACCAGCTCTGCTCTCGTGTCCAGGACTCTGAAAAACCAGTTTCTTAGCTCTCTCCATCAGCCAGAAATCCCTTTTTTTTTTTTTTTTTTTTTTAGTGTCTTGCTACTTCCTTCCTTCTTCCTTTTATTTACATGCTATTTTCTGTGGCAGATGATAATAGCTCAAAGGAACATCAGATCAGCAGCTCCAAGATGAGCCGAATGTCACATCTATGTCAGCAAAGGAGAAAACTTGCTCCAGTCGCTGGAGTTAACTGGTAGAGGCCAAACGTCCTGGAGATCAGAGGTGCCTGCCTCAATTCAAGCATCTTCACTGTACATTATTTTTAGAAACCTAGGGGGACTGTTCCCTCCCTCATTTGTCTTTTCCTCCCAGCATTAATGGAAATACTTGATTTTACAGAACCGCTTTTTCTGGTGAATATGGTAGTGCAAAAGAGTTGGGTGGTTTCCAACAGGTAAAAATAGAAGTAAGTAAGCTGGGCTTCTCTTTTTCATGACCCTGCTTTGCTCTAGAGGTTTCTCTGTATTTTCTGGATAGGCTGATATTTGGCCTCTCTGTCATGATAGGCTGCAGTCTCAAATTTAGGAGCTTCCAATTCATTTTGGGGAAGTTAACAGATGATGCCAAAGCTGGGATTACTGCACTCACTCGGCTGCTTGCCATCGTGGAAGTTTCCACCCTGCCACTCACATTGCATTCAAATTTGGTGCAAAAGTGCATGGGAATTCATCACTTCCTCCTCCTTGTCGCTTTCTCCTCACTTTATTTTTTCCCTCACAGCTCTATGGTTATATTTGTTGTTTCTATACATTATTTGAGACAATTTGGACTTTTTTTTTCATTAAAAGCGACGCTCAGGATTCCTCAGGCTCCCAGGTGGGCCATTAGACATGACACGTCCATATATTTTTACAGGTTTCTAGGTGACTTCTAATCACAGAAACGTGCTGGGGAATTCTGTCTTTGGGGATTCGCCAGCACCGAGAGAGCGGCCGCTCCTTTAGCATCCATCAAGATTAGACGGTGCCCGTGCACATGCAAATTCACCCAGCTGCCAATATTTTCCCTGGTAAGGCTCAGAGGATATGGGGATTTATGTGCTCATTAAAAACTGACCCGTGGCGGAGATGCACAGCTCACGGGTAATCCTCTCAGAGAGACAGGGGAGAGTAGAAAAAAGGAATAAAAACCTGAAATGGGATTTTTTTCCTTATGGAGGTGGCAGGTTTTTGGAGGAATGGGGTGCAGGATGTGCCCCACGCTGGTGATGGGTATCTCGAGCAGACAGCTGCTGCTGGGGGGAAGGAAAACAAAATCTGCTTCGTATCATTAAACCCCAATTTTCCCCCTGGGGTGAAGTAACTTGGTCTGCTTGCCAAGGCAGCAGCCACCTGCACGCACTGGCACCCAGCAACTTTAAATCATGGGAGCCACCTTGGTTTTGGCCACTGGTCACATATTAACCCTTTTTGCAAATGAAACACGCCCTTAATAAAGGGGTTCAATCGGCTTGCTAGGAGGGCGTGGAAGAGGACAATGTGTATGGGAGGGGGTAAAAAATATAGAAATCCCCAGACCAAGCTGAGCCAAAGCCACTGTGTGCTCAGGCACACAAAAATCCAGCTGTCTTGCACAGACATGGATATGATGTGCAGAGCTCAACCATGTGCCTGGGGCTAGAGGAGAGCAAGCTAGGAGGACGGGGAGAGGAGGAGGAGATCGGATGGGAAGGATGCCGACGCGCTTTCAGCACCTTCCCCAACAGCTTTGTCATTCCGTTGAGGAAACTGGGAGGAACGTGCCAAAACTAATACGCGGCCCCGCTCGGCTCCAGCCCGGGGCAAAGCTTGACGTCCTACACGTCTAGTGCAAAGCCCAGCCGCGACCCCGGCGTGTGCGAGCAAAAGGCAAACTGGGTGTTTCACCCCTTGTTTTGCTTGCAGTTATGAGAAAAAAAAAAAAAAAAAAAA
>VZSV01000045.1:456912-471554 GCA_013398735.1 Nothocercus julius
CATCCATCCAGCTGGTCATTCCGTCACAGAAGGCGATCAGGTTAGTCAAGCAGGATTTCCCCTTGGTGAATCCATGCTGACTACTCCTGAGCACCTTCTTGTCCTCCACGTGCCTGGAGACAACTGCCAGGATGAGCTGTTCCATCACTTTTCCAGGGATGGAGGTGAGGCTCACTGGCCTGTAGTTGCCTGGGTCTTCCCTCTTGCCTTTTTTGCAGACTGGCATGACATTGGCTTTCTTCCAGTCCTCGGGCACCTCCCCCGTTCTCCAGGACCTTTCCAAGATGATGGAGAGCGGCTTAGCTATGACATCCGCCAGCTCCCGCAGCACTCTGGGGTGCCACCCATCAGGGCCATGGATTTGTGGGTATCGAGTTTCGATAGGTGCTCTCTGACGCAGTCCTCCTCAACCCGGGGCAGGTCTTCCTCTCTCCTAGGGCCTGGAACTCTAAAGGGTTCTTTAGAGCCTCCATTCACGTGTTTTCCAAAGCCAGCCTTACTGCTGAGAGACGAAGTTGGAATCTGGGAAGAATTCAGTGCTCAGAGCCACATGTACAGAAATAAATAAAGGTTTTCATTCTCCTCCCTTTTGAGGAGCTCACCCAGGTTACGGAATAACCTCTAAACCACTTATAGACCTGGTTAAGTGCTCTCTAAACACCTGGTGTTGTCCTGGTCCTGGACCTCTTGAGGCCATAGGGGATCCTGTGCTGAACACAAGCAACAGGACCAGGGGCGAATCACTGAATCCACCAGCAACCCATGTCATCACAAGGGCCAAAAAAAAAGGAAGATAAATTATTATGATATAGTTAGAAGAAGTTTGGTGACCTGGCTGAGGAATCCACAGCCTTGCTGAACTTTCATACTCCTAGCTAAATTGATTCCTCGACTCTCCTCTTCCTCTTTCCCTGATGAAGCCTGAGTTTGGCACAGTTCCTCACTGACAGAGAGCGCTAATGTCAGCCTTTAAAAAGCCACCTTTTTCAAATAAATACAGGATTTGGTGATGTTTTAGATGGATATTTGGAAATGGCCAAGCAGATCCAACTATACAGCATAGTGTGACTAAGGACTGCTTTTCCCACCTCAATGCAGGCCTAAATAAGCAGCTAACAAATCTCAAATGGATTCAAGCTTTCCTCCACCCCAGAAATCCATCTTTTACAGCACTTTCCCCTCCATTCCAGCTGTATGGGGTGCAATGCTCCTATCCCCATGCGCTGGGACGTGCGGCCAGCAGACGGACCACGTTTTGCTTCACAGCTGCTGATTAAACAGGGATGACAACGCTCGGCAAAATGCCCAATTAATTAGCAATAACCACATGATCTCCAGGTCCCTTTTGGCCTTAAAAACCTACAAATCTTCCAAATTCATTTTTGCATACATCACTGGTCTGACATTTTCCCTCGAATTTGCTGTTCCTGAAGTTGTATCTCCCTTTGATAGGTGGCTTGTGCCATTTTTAGCCACTGTGAGTCTGATCGCGCAGCAGAAGGAGTTCAGGGCCTTTATAGCTCTTGGCCTTTCGGAGGGGATGGACTAATCTTTGGTTGATATTTAGCAGAGGCTTGCCGCGCAACACACGACCCCTCGCTTGATATTGTTGTGACCTTTCAGCTTCATTTGTGAGCCCACTTGGAATTTGTTTGATTTCGGTTCGTCGGCGGAGCCTTCCAGCAGACTCCTCGTGCCGCGGTGAATCACAGCGCTCCCGAGGCGGAGAACTCTGCTGTTAAATAGCGCGCGGGGAGCGCAGAGTGCTCGCCCGGCGCGCGCAGAATGGAGCTGGTTAATGCACCCCGTTTGGGAAAGGAAGAAGGGGGACAAGAGCCAACTTGGCTTTGGATGGTGCAATCAGATCCTCTCCTCTACTTGCAGGAAGGCATTCTGAACACTTGGTGACCCCCCACCAGAAATGTGCATCCTCACAGGCTCTTGATGAGCCCTTCGGGACCATGGCATCATTTCCCATGAGAACATCAAGGTCTCCAGTGCCACCTGATTCTTGCAGGACATTACAGTTAGCACCTCAGCGGGGCTCCCGGGCTGATAGCACTTTGCCACTGCTGATAACAAGAGCCAAAGAAGACCCACAGGGGTGAGTTTCTACCAAGACCTGGAGCCTTGTGGACCATAGGAAAGCTCTGTGCTAAGCTGCTTATGTGGAGGTCACTCTTGCATCTCAGAGCCTGGAAACCTTTCCAGAGGATCTCAAAATGACATTGACTAAGCAATGGTCCTGGACCTTCAGGGGGCATTTAGGAGACTGTAGATGGTCCTGGACCTTCAGGAGGCATTTAGGAGACTGTAATTAGAGAGACCGGCTCCCGAATCCATCAGGGAACACGCATGGCAAAAGGCCGGTTTGGGGTCCCACCTTCTCCTACTTTCGGTCTTCAGGACTCATGGGGCAGGATCTGCCCCAAACTGGGGCAGAGACCTGCGGCCTCCTGCTGAGGAGGTCCCCCATCTCTGGAGTGCCCCTCTCCTGCTTTTCCTTCTCTCGCTCCTGACACCATGTGAATCTCCACCTGGAGAACCCCCAAGGATCTCTGTTTCAGGACACATCATCCTGATGAACCGACGATGACCGAGATGGATGGTAGCAGCCAAGGTACAGGGACACCCGCCAATGGGACCAGCACAGAACTGTCTCTCAGTCCAAGGTGAACATACTGTGTCACCTCCCCGCCGCGGTACACAGGAGCCTGCCAAGGATCCGCGCGGTTTCGAAGAAGAAGAAAAAAAACCACCCCGTTTAGCTCCAGATGTGACCTCGAAGCCCCAAGGATTTCTGCTAATTATTAAATTTAATTTATTTTGATGTCTTCTTGGGGCTGAGGCTGTGCATGGCTGCAGCCTGCCAGCATTCAGAGGAACTTCAAATTAAATATCAGTCACACATTAAGGTCAGGTAGCTCAATTCCATTAACGGGCGGCTCGATTCAGCCTGCACGTAATGAAAGCAGCCCTGGCATCTTAATGATCCTGCAAGACGAACCGGGCAGCGCGGGCAGCGCCCGTGTGCAGTGATTGGCACTCCCCGGACACGGGGGACCGCAAAATTGATTTTAAAAGTCCATTCATCTTCTACAAATCACAGCTTAAATTTTCCTGACCTGCAACAAATCTGTACAAGCCTCTGTTTAAAAATAGAAAGGAAAGAAAAAGGAAAAAGAAAAAAACAGAAAACAACAGATTTCAGCACTGTTGCTCCATCTCAGTTTCTGGCCCTTGTGCCCTGCAACATATTTCAGCCCCTCACTTTACAAGCAAAAGGAAAGGTTTTGCACCCTGGTGTCAGATTCCCTCTGTTGCAAAAAGGGGTTGGATTTAAAGATGCTACATGGTCCTCCCCAGTGTGGGATTTCCAGTCCCTGCCCTTGGATAATCCATCCCAAGCCTGACCACATCACGTCAGAGATGTTTTAACATCGCAGTAAGGGTGAAGGGAAAGAAGCGGAGGAGGAGGAGAGGGGATGAGGCAGGACCCTAAACCCTATTGCACTAAACGGTACCTAAGTCTCAGCCTCTCTTGGAGGTTTAAAATAGTTTTTTTTTTCCTCTGTAAAATTCATCCTTTTAAAACTGGAGTGTTTATTCCAGTTGAGCACAAATAAGAGTTAAATATGGACTAATCAGTTTAATAGCATCGTCATTGCTATTAAAGTGACTGTAAAACTAACATTGAAGCATTTCACATTAATTCTCTTTTGGTGACTGCAGATCTGATTTACCTTGACAAATCTGCTGCTATTCTAAAACCGCAATGAAAGTCGGCAGCGCTGCCTCGGTCGGGACTGCCAAAAGTAGGTGTTGGACTCAAAAACATTAAACTCTGTGAAATATATGGAGAAAGCAAAACTCTTGACTGGAGCACTGAGCTATCCATCTAGATAACAAGGTCATAATGTTAGTGTTGACAATCTGGTTTTCCTCCGAATCATTATTTTTAAGCAGATCTCATAGAAAAGATGAGATCTGAGTCACCATTCTCACTTTTATAGGACGTGGCCTTGGGAGAAAGCCTGACCCTGGATTAAAGCAGAAGAACATTGATACGTAAAAAAAAGAAAAAGACAGGTATGTATGTCCATGCCACTAAAAAATAATGACTTTTTAATTTTTTGCCAAAAATATCAACTGCATCAGCTTTTTCTCTTGTTCCTAGATATGGCAATTTCTTAAAGAGAGCCGAGATATTTGACCATGGATTTGCAGGTTGCCAGACATCTCCTGTAACATGTTTTCTTAGTGGGGACCACCACAAAGAGAATCAAAACTGGCAATTCACTTTTTCCTATCTACTTATAACTTTTTTTTTTTTTTTTCAGGAATTTTCCCAATAACAGAACCAATCTACACTTAAGCTATTCCCAGAACTTTACACCTAATGGCAGCTCCTCCCTTGCCCTGCCTGCAGGTTGGGTATTGCTGACTGAACAGAGCCAGCAATGGGAGACCAAAGGCACTCACTCGGCATTAGGGAAGGCCACGGGATCCAAGATGGGATCGTCACGTTGTGTCAGCATGTCTGCTGCCAGCCCAGACCCACACGCACCTTTTTGACACTTCTTCGCCTAGGAGCACCCGAGGGAAAAGAGTTGGCTGGGATTTGGCCACACGATGCCATGAGACCCATGGAGACTCTCAGGTACCTTAACTGGAAGAAAAAGGCCCAGAGGGCAAGAGCGCCCTGCTCTTCCATGAGGCATTTTCCATCCCGCTCAGGACCGAGGTTGGGAAAAGCTGAAGGGGCAGCTTGGCCAAGGGAAGCAGGAGCGTGTCCAGCGTTTTGGGGACAGTGGTTTCTACTCGTGGACGCAGACTGGCTGTGTCACCACAGGCAGACCCATGGTGGTTTGGGACCTTCCCCACACAGATGCCCAGGAGATGTGGCCAGAAAAGCAGCGCTCCCTTCCCACAGAAAGTCCCCCTTTTCAGTGGGAAAAACTCCACTGGAGAGCAGAAGGAGAGTGTCCACACCTGGATGTTATGCAAGGGTATGAGAGAAGGGGCTTTGCCAGCGGGTAGGGGGAATATCCTTATTTTTCTGTGAAGCTGCCCTGGGGTGCCACAGAGTTCAACAAAGGCAAAGTCTGGCATTGGGGCTGGAATAGCCCCGTGCAATGGCACAAGAAAGCGGCTCTGTAGGAAAGGACCGGCGTGTCCTGGTGGACACCACGTGGCAGAGAAGCCAGCAGTGTGAAACAATATTTCGTCAACGGTACTCGCCCATGTAGTGCTCGTTGCTCTGTGGTTCTGGCAGATATCAGATATAAGAGAGGCAAAGTAGTCATTATAAAGGTGCATTTCACATTCACTCTGGCACTAGGGAAAAATAAAATCCACTCCAAGGCTACAAACTCTGTTGACTCCCCAGAGCTGTCGGTGACAAACAAAAAGGAGTTAAAGTGGAGACCCAAGATTTGAAGCTTATGTTCATCTAAGCCTGCAGCTGTGCAGTACAAGCTGAGATGCAGGTGGCACTTAACATTTCCCTTGCAGGTTTTAAGAGAGAGATACCAGCAGCCATACCCCATCCGGCCCCAGAGGGGAGTTTTCAGGCAGCCCCCAAACCCCAAATACCTTCTCCCCCTACACATAATGCAAGCTGGAAGGGTCGATTTTCATTTCTGACATTTTGCAATGGGAAGTGTCCTTATTTTTTAGAGAAGGAAACAAAAGCTGTATAGATAAAAACTTCCTCCTGAGGACCGAGGGTTCAGGTGATTTATTCTTCTGCTCAGTGGCATATATCAATTTTGGCTATCTGTGCTTCTAGCTTAAAGGTTTCAAAGTTATGGGAGCCCTCGCATTACAGATACAGCTTGGGCTGAGTTGAAACACTCCTAAACCCTGTTTTCCCTATGAAAAGATGTGTCATGGTCTGCCAAACTGCCCATTACTTCAGAGCAGTCTGGTAGGATGGAGGTTCAGCTAAGCTGGTTTGCCAAAAGTTCCATTTTTGCTTTGTTTCTAAAAAAATGACAAAACCCAAAACAAAACAAAGCAAAACCAACCAGGGCCTCCTTACCTCCCTGCTCAGTACCCCTGCAGCCTAGTACCCTGCAACTTTGCAAACGGTTGCAGAGGGTTGTGTCCTTCAGGACATCACAAATATTGCTAGGACCTCTTTTCCCACACATGGGCTAGGACCTCTTTTCCCACACATGTTTCACTTTGATCAGCAAAGCTGAAAAGAAGACTTGAAAACAAGCTACAAAATCTCCCTTCCCACATACACACACACACACACTCATACAGAAGTTCCTAAAATCCTCCAAACACGCTCTTTTTAGCAATCCTCTCGCTTTTGCCAAATCTGTGTGGCCAAGTGTGAACCTGACAGCCCTTGGTCACCAACAACTCAGAAAAGCCGCTCCTGGCATGGCCCCATGAGCCAGTCGGCCTCCACAAGGAGCTGGATTTGCTCTCATCCTCCCTAGGAGGTGTCACTTAGCCCAAAGCAATTACAAACGGTCCCAAGCCACGAGGGAGTTTATCATACAGGAGTTAATAAAAAAGGGCAGGCCAAGAAGCCAGGAAGGGGCTAGAGCTGAATCGCAGTTCGTCTCATGTAGTCAAGCCCATCAATAGGTGGGTGGGAGCTAATGGAGAGGAAGCATCTCTGTTGTTACGGGTGTTACTGGCGTGTAACCCAAGGGGGTTAATCCCTCACTGCCGGGCGCTCCTCGGCGCTGCAGACAACTGTGCAATGTTGTAAAACTGCCTTGCTTTCTTAGGGACTCAAGCTGGGGTAGATGTTCACCCAAAATAGATGTTTCAGCCTACACTTGACAGGCAGCTTTGGTCGGGGCCAAACTGCACGCACCCTGCTCCTTCACCCCTTCAGGATTTTCTCTTGCCGATTTATTCCCCATTGCCCTGGTGCGCGAATGAGCCGTTGAGAGGCAGTTTGCTCTAAGGGGTGCCAGGACACCAGCCACCAGCTCCATCCACCAAGGAAGACTGCTCTCGGATGTGTTTCCTTCAGGTCCAGAGTGCCATGACTCCAAGAGATGGGCAAAAATTGGGCTCTCTTCTCCACATGCATTTCCCCCCTTCCCAGCGCTCCTCAGTCCTCAGGCAAGAGGATACGTTGGAGGCCTAAAACTCTTGTCTGGTACTTCTTAAGCAATCCTGCTAATTTTTAGACAGGTTTTCTTAGACATAGCCTGAACTGGCTGACCTAACCCTATCAGATAAGTGCACAGATCTCTAACCTGTTAGGCCAATTTGGCCTCCAAAAGGAGCCAACAACCAGAGCCTCAACCGAGCAGAGGCACCGGACCAAGGTGAGACCCAGCAAGGGCTGTTGTGCGGAAGAGCGCTGCTCAGGCAGCGGGCATGGCTGCTCTTCGTTTTGATTTAGCCGAGAGGATGACACCCGTTCTGGCCACTTCAGTGATTTTTGCCCCCTCCCTTTTCCTGATTTCATTGCAAATATTCGAGTACCCATGGTCCGCCGCGGAGATAAGGGTCTTGGTCCAAAGGCCATTACCCTGAAAGCCAGAGGTTGTTCCCTCTCCTCCACCATCACCCAGTACTTCGACACCCGAGCCCCCCCAAATCCTGTGTTTCCATGGATGATACAAGCTTCTGCTAACCTGCAAGGATAAAAAGGAGGGAGGAGGCACCAAGCAGAGGCTGCTCCACAGCCAACCTCAAGCTGTGGGACAATGCGGGGAACCAGCCCCCAGAGGGAGGCCTGAATAAGAACAAAGCACCTGTTCTCCAGCCTTTTGGTGTCTGGACCTTGGCAAACGCTTTGCATTTTCATGTCATTCTTGTGTTGGGGGCTATTTGTGTTGCTCTTGTTTCAGTCACAAAGTCTCATTATACTTGCTGGCTTTCTGAAAGCTTCAGCCTCCTGCAGCGACGCAAAGGGGCGCGCGGCACGGCAGTGCTAGGAATGGACCTGTTCTTCACGTCGCAATGTGGGAAAAGGAAAGAAACCGGGATATGGGGCTATGAGGGGACCGGAAAGAAGTATTTCAGCTCCAGGGGCAGCTCCGCATGCCCACCCGCTCCATCCAACTTACCTCCGAAGGGCTGCATTCGGAGGGGGCTCCCCCAAGGTCCTCTGCAGAGGAGGCAGCTCCAGGTGGGGCGGTTGAAGCCCTGGCACGTCCCTCTTCCCCACCGGCACCTGCTCGCCCAGCCCTGCCTGCTCCTCATCCCTGGCTGCACCATGGCATAGAAAGATGTTGCCTGTCCACACTCAACTTCTGCAAAAGCGCTCTCTGCACGAGAGGTGCTGCTTCAAAGCTGCTGTTATTAGAGAGCCCCACTCATCACTGCGCTCCCAGCACCGGTTGTTATTATGGTATAAATCACAGCTGCCCTCCTGGGGCGGCGAGGAGAGCACAGTGCTTGTTCTTCAGCTTCCACCAGCACAGCCTACTGGTCCTGGCAGCAAACGCAGAGCTCCTAAGGAGGTCCTCCTTCTTCTGCGAATGTTATCCCATGGAGAGCAGGGTCTTTCTCCCCTCTTAACCGCCCCACAGCCAGCCGGCATGTCTGAGCACCCCGAGCATCCCCAACAGGCCGGGCTCGGGGCCAGCTCCAGCCCTGGCCAACGCTAGATTCTCTCCAGAGGTCCCTTTGAAACTTGTGCAATTCTCTGGCTTTGGCACCTGGAGAATCAATTTGAGGAAGGAGCTTTTCAGAAAAAAAACACCACACATAAGGGGAAAAACACGGCAGATGTCTAAAACAACTAGAGAAAGCGCGTGGTGGGAAAGGACACCGGTAGAGTCAGAGAAGCCAAATGAATATAGTGCAAACAGCAGTGCTGGCCAGGAGCACTTCTGGGTCTTGCCTGCAGCAGGCCGGATGCAGAAATGATGGGCTTTGATGGGGGAACAACCAGGTTTGGCTTACAGCCTGTTTAATCTGAGTCACTGCACTAATCAATGGCAATGATCTCTTGTGGCCTTAAGATCTGGGATCGGCCTCATAGGCATTTGCTGAAGAACGGCGCACGTGGCTTCTCTGCAAAGGGCAGAGGATGAGTGGGTTGTGCCCGCGTGCTCAGCATCAACGTGAGCCCAGGTTAAGAGCTGTGAATAAGGAGCTCCCAGCACGGGGAAGGGGGCTCCGCACAGATCAGATGAAATATTGGGCCCGCATGGTCCTGGCATATGCATGAGCCAGCGTTACACATCTCCAGAATCTCTCTGCGCTTTCTGGATATTATTGAGGTCTGACCCTTGATTTTACTAATGGTACTCAAAAGCATTTGTCATGGGAGCAGAAAGTGTCAAACCTGGCACCTCCAGCTGGCTTCCCTCCACCTCACCCTGCTCCAGCCCGACTCCTTTCGGGAGGTCCCTGCCGCTGGCCGAGGGAAGAGGAATTGGGTTTATGTCCCATCCCCTTGGCCTACCTCCCGTTCTTCCATGCTCGTTAGTGCCCATGGATAACTTGTTCCTCTCGGCTCCCGGGTGTAATGCTTCCAGCCTTGCCGGCTTGCTTTTTCAAAGGAGTTTCAGAGAAGAAGCTCCTGGATGGGCGAATGGGCCATAGAGATTTGCCAGTAGAGGGTTTTCCTCGCTGATGACTCATAACAAGATGAAACAACCTCATCTCCAGAGCACTTGCATTCCTTTTTTCTTTTTTTGGCTAAACACTCGGAGTTTCCATGGGCAAGTTTTTAACCACAGGTGGCCCAGCTATTTTCCATCACAAATCAAGCGAGACCATGGAGAACACGTCTTGCGTCCCTTGGTGGCAAAGCAGCATACGTGAGTGAGCCCACCACCAGAGAAGGACATGTGGTTGGAGGATGGAGGATGCAGCGAGGGGCCGAATGACCCTCGTAGCCATTCAGCGTGACCAGACAGATGCTACCCTAGGCTCGCCGACCCTGGTGTTGTCAGCTCACTGCAGAAATACCTGGAAAAGTATCTGCCGTTGCCTCTTGCTTTGCAAACCTCTTCCTCACCATCAGCTCCTGGGCATGGTCAGCAACAGGGCCCCAGGGCAGCCTCCTTGCTTGACCACAACCATGCTGCCCAAGTAAGTATGAAATACTGACTCCATCGCTACAATATGAAAAGAAATTAGAGCTGGCTGAAGTATTTGGGTATGAATAACCCAACCGAGAGATTATGACACAGCGTTTTTATTCTTCTCCCCCAGCTGATGCTGTTTTAGACTTTGTTACAAGATCATGTTTGACTTCTGGTGTTGTGGCCTGTTTCATCTCAGTTCAAATGAACCATTTAAAAGCTCTTCCTACCCCATTTGGCCAGGAAACCCCCAAACAATCTAAAGCTGGGAAAGTAGAATTTCAGCTAGTGAACTGGAAAATCATCATCATCATCATCAAAACCAGGTATATGTGTTTTCGCCAAGCTCCAGTCTCAAGCAATGCAGGACAAGAGAAGTGCCATCAGCTGAGCTGCTAATCCAACAGCCACCGCCAGCCCACACATCCCCCAGCTGCACATCCCTCACCGATGAGGGATTCAGAGACGGAGCAGAGAGGCAGTGAAGAAGGAAGGACAGTGGGTTTGGGGCTGCCTGTGTTGCTGGCACCCAACGGCACCAAAACTTCCACAGGAATTTAAGGAAAAATTTCTTGCCAGTGAGGGTGCCAGAGCACTGGCACAGGCTGCCCAGGGAGGCTGTGGAGTCTCCTTCTCTGGGATCTTCCAAACCCGTTTGGACGCAGTCCTGAGCCACCTGCTGTAGGTGACCCTGCGTGTGCAGGGGGTTGGACTAGATGATCTCTAGAGGTCCCTTCCAACCTTCAGCATTCTATGATTCTGTGATTCTAAGAGCACCCTCTTAGAATTGAATGGGGCATTGAGCTCCTGGGGCAGCTGGTCATCCCTCAGCCTTTGCAACCCAAACCACGTTCATCATTGTCTGCAGACATTTGAAACACAATATACTCTTATTTCTGACTAAGACCAACATTCCCATATAGGTCAGCAAGGGGTGAAGAGAAGTCACCAGAGATGAACTCCTGGTGCATCAGGGATGAAGTCTCGGCCAGTACAGCTGTAAAGGGCAACCTGCAGGATTTATCGGGTCACACCAGCCTGAGATACTAAATGCTATCAGAAACCCATGTTCTCCAGCAAGTACCGCGAATCCCATTCGCGCCAAGGCACGGCAGCATCCACGCCTGTGGTGGGCACTGCTAAACAGAAGGAAAGTTCACACGTTTCAGCACTTTTCCCCACCCCTCCAAAAACACGTCACAGCTCTCCCTCTGCAATTACGCCAGCAATAAAAGCCTCCTGCTCCGAGCCTTTTTTTTCTTCTCTTCCTCCTCCCGCCTGTGCTGACTGCACATAACTTCCTTGCTCTCGCAGCGCAGAACGCAGCCTCGTTCCTTATCTCAGCCCCGGGAGATGTGTGGGATATCACGGATAGCGCTGGGACAAGATAAGGCTTTCCCCAGCGCTCCCGCCTTGAGATGCTACGTCTCCTAGGCTTGAGTTCAGCCCTGCTCTTTTGCTTCTTTTGAGCAAACACTGCGTTTTTCCAGCCGTTTACCCTGGACATCCATCTCCAAAGGCCACCAGCGTTCCCTTGTCCCACCACCCGGACGCTGAGGCCACTTGATTTTGGCCAGGCAAAACTTCATCCATTCTTTCCTCACATCGGGCTTTGAGGGAGCCTCTTAATTTCAATGAGCTACTTGTGCCGTCAAACACCGCTCCGGGCAGGATCTGGCCCTTCTGGGTTTAATAGCGTGGTGAAGCAAAGCCAGGCAACGAGATGTTTATAGACCAGTGATTCATAACTCTGCGGGCAAGGCAACACCATTCATGGCTAAGAAATGCTCTTATTTTCTGCTAAATATATAAAATAATCACTCATTTCCCCAAGCAGCAGATGCAAATTATACCTAGTATTAGCCTCATATGCCAACCGGTATAATTCTGCTATAGAAAGAAGCTGCTTCCCAAGGCTCCAGAAGTCCCTTAATCTGCCTTTTGACGTCAGATGACAAATTTCCTTGCCTGAGATCATTAACAGGATGACTAATGAAAGCTGATCAGCGAATTTATAAATGAAATTAAGATATTAATATGAAAGGCCAGGCCACAAGAAAAGAGGCGTGTGGATTTAGCAACGACAACAACGACAAGTGCAGTGATCTGCCTGAGATTTACGGCTCCTTCCCCAACAGGCAATAGGAGGCGCGATGGGAAATCGCGGGTTTTGATGGACTCCTCTTGGGCAGCGTTATCGCCCCAAATACCTCCAGACAATGGCTGAGATGCAGAAACTGCTGTGCAGATGCCTCCGCACGAATTTGCCAGCAAGCGTTGGGCTGGAGAGAGGCTGGTGGGCTCACGAAGATGGTAACAGCGGCAGCAATCTCTCATTAAGACAAGGAGACTTTAAGGCTATGGCCATGATGCCAATTCCCCTTCCCAAACACCTCGGGGGTCAGTGGGCCAAGGTATGAAGCCCAGGATCAACTCCCAGAGCTCGTGGATTCCCTTGGGGGTCATGCAGGCATGAGCAAGAGTAGACCCGTAGCACCTGGGGTCCGATCCTGCATCCTGGCAGCTTCACCACACATCTGAGCACCCTTCCTCACCCCAGCACCTCCTTGCTGCCCAAAAGGAAGGCTTTGGGCAAAGCCAAGTAAGGCCGCAGCAACGCGGACAGGCCAAGTAAGGCCCAAGCCGACTCTGGTTCAGTGGGCACGAGAGCGAGCAGCTCCTCCGCTCTCAGGAGGAGGAGAAAATCTCCCTTGTAGAGACACTTCCAAGCAGCCACATCACGGAAACAAGACCAAGCAGGCCTTGATTTATCTGAGAAACCATCAGGGAATCCTCCAGCACCCCAGCCGCAACGGGTGACCAAGGGACTGGGTGCTGGTAGCTCTCTGAAAGGCAGCAACATATGTTGGGGTTGAAGGAGAAAGAGCAAAAACCCTCATGGCCTGCTTTCCAGGCACATCAACAACCTGACGCCTTAACGGCCTCTCAAGTGTCACCATGGGGAGAGGAAAACCCACGGTTTCGTTTAGGTAGTAGACGGAGAGGTACTTGAGGAAGCCACTTGCCCCAAATCCATCTAAAAGAGCCAAGGCGGAGGCCCCCGTTCACCAGCGCGGCAGTGCAGGAGAGTCCTTCCCGGCGGGGGCACCCGCGGAAGCCGATACCTGCAGCGCTGCCGGTCCTTCCCGGCGGAGATGCTCTTCCCTCAGCTCCTCCTCGCCGCTTGCGCCGGGAAGCCGCCGAGCAGCAGGGCCAGGAGTTTAGGAGAAGACCGAGGAAGGATTGACCCATTGGAAGGTCCCCATGCCCAGGGTGCAGCCGCTATCCCTCCGGGCTACCCCCCCGGTGCAGAGTTGTAATGAGTTTGCAGGAGCTCAGCTCGTCCACCCACACAAAACCCAACCCTGGCATGAGGATGCACTCGCACCCCGAGAAAAACCATTTCCCCCTCCGTTTTCTCTCCTGCTCCACCCAGCTTCTCCAAGGGGAGGATGGAGCCCAGCAGAAACGGGCAGGATTCGTGGCCTGGGATTGGAGCCGGCTGTTCCTGTGGCCTTGGGGGAGATGGGGAGGCCAAAGGTTGGGCCGAAGGGGCGAGACAGGGAAACAGGAGCAATGGCAGGGCTGGGTCCCACTCACACCACCCAGCGCCTCCCGATCCCCCCAACTCTTTCCTTTCTGCTTTGCCCCCAGGTCGCAGCTCCGAGACCCCCTTTCCCCAGGCCCAGGGCAGGGAAAACCTGGACCAACTCGCGTGGGGCTTGGCTGGGCATTCTCAGGGTGATCCAGGATAGGAACAGGATCCAGCGCTGCTGGGTCAACCTGTTCCTCAAACACAGCCCCAAACCCTTGTTTCTCTTGGAGCAAGGGGGCTCCTCCCGGGTGCCAGCGCGGGAAATATCCGCGGTGCGGACACGAGCTAGGGAAGCGGGAGCCGGGTGAGACGCGGGCTCCGCCGCGCCTGGCAAATCTCTCCGTCCGCGTTGCCATCAATCTCCCAGCCTCCCCCGACACCGTCTCACTCCGGCATCCTTGGGGCGCATAGAGACCATTTATGTGGGTGGGGAGCCAAAGTGGGGGGGGCTTATTATTTTTTTTTCTTTTTAATGAAAATCACGCTGCAGCGGAAGAGCGAGCGGCAATCGCGGGGGGCGGACGAGGCGCATGCAACGTCTGCCGTCATGCAAGGGAGCAGCGGAGCCTCCCCGCGCACGCCGGGGGCCGGGAACAAAGAGGCCGCCCGCGCCGAGGAACCCGGACACACGGGACAAGGGGACGTGAAGGGGGAAATTAAAAAAAAATGATAATAATAATAATAAAAAATAGAGAAAATAAAAAAGCAAAGGGGACCAACTGAGGGGAGAGCGAGAAAGGGGGCGGGCAGGGCCCTGCATGGTGCTGCGTGTCCCCCCTTGGGACTGCTGCAGCTGTGCCCCCACCCCCCTTTTTCCATTAAATCTGATTTGTATTTCCGCTTGCAATGTATTTTCGGGTGGCGGGAGCTTCTTTGCAGCCCCAGCCCCGCAGCGCTGCAGCCCCCACGCGCTGGGACACGGGGGCTGGTGTCGCTGCCCCACGGCGGGGACAGTAGCCCAGGAGCAGGGAGCGCAGCCCGCGCTGGCAGGCGGCGGGCAGGGCACGCGGCTACAGCCATTTAAA
>VZSV01000045.1:488556-520508 GCA_013398735.1 Nothocercus julius
AGGTCTCCTCTCAGCCTTCTCTTCTCCAGGCTGAACAGGCCCAGCTCTCTCAGCCTTTCCTCATAGGGCAGATGTTCCAGGCCCCTGATCACCCCTGTAGCCCTAACCTATTTCCTAAGGAGCAGCCGTCGGGCACCCTCGTGAAGCATGAACTGGCAGCGCCCGGAGGCTCTTGCCGAAGCGCTGCCGTGCACACCGGGCAGCTTTGGCGGCTGCCGCGCCAGCGCTCACAAATTCGCCGGCTGCTGAAGCGCCGGCAGCAAAACGGTTCAGACAACAGGAGGGAAGTCAGCAGTGGAGAAACCACCATCAGCAAAGTATCACAACTGGCAGCTCAGTGCAAGTCCAGATTACAGCACCGAGATTGCGATCTGCACAGGGCAGCCCGTGCCCACGCTAACCTCATGCCTAGTAACCTGCCTATGCTGCTGTTTTCTTTGGGCTACTCTCTTCGGCGCAGATGACACCCAGAGCAGACGTTTTGTTTACTCCTTATGATCAGAACTTGCGAAGAAGCCCCAAATATTTGCCCATCCGCAAAGATCTGACAGGGTGCCCTAGTAAGATTTTTCATGTAGATTATGCTTATGTTATTTTTTTTCCCATGTGAATGTAGCACTTAAAGTCTGCTGAACTAGATGCTGGTTTGTGATTAAGGTGGGAATAAGATGCAAGATTTGAAAACTGCTCTTTCCAAACGAGCTGCCCTAGCCGAGGCAAGGAAAGGTCAGCACTGACATACATTTCAGCATCAGAGTGTACTGAGCATAGGCAGCTCCGGGGGACGGGAAGAAAAAGAGATTCTTCCTTTTAGAAGAGGAGACAGCCCCAACACCAGGAAAGAATTTGCAGGGAAGAGCTCTCACAAATTCAGGGATAAAGAAGTTTCATGAAGTTTTCTAGGTTTCTTTTTCCTGCCAAGTCCTTCCTTCCAAAAAGCTGACTGCTTGGCTATAGGTGCAGGAGGAAAAACAGATATGCAACACATCATTGTAACCATAAGAGCAAAGCAGAAGGAAGCTTGGTAAGAAACTTACATTTCTTATTTCTTTACTTTCTTTCTACTAAAGTACCAGAACATTAATGCTATATAATAAAGCCAATTTCAGCTGTTCTAATAATTTAATAAATAGTGCACACATCTGGTAGAACACATCTTTTACGATTTACTACTCCCCCATTTACTAATGTATATTTTGTGAGCACAGAAAGCCTCTAGCAATTAGCCCAGGGCCTAGCAAGAAATCTTAAACTTCTAACTTCTTAAAAATAAAAAAAAAGGCTCTTAAGAAGACATTTTCACCACAGCGTAAACAACATTATTTCCGAATCTTCTCATTTTCAAAGGCTTTACCGATGCTAGTTAATCTGAAATCCCAAATAATATTCATAGTCGCTGATACAAGTGGATAGGAAATATTCCCCCCTAACTCTCTGCATCCAAAACATTTGTAGCAAGTAGCATTTCATGTTGTTTAACCCTTTCATTAGCGACGAGATCCAAGTATTAGGTGAAACTGAATTTTTTTGAGGTATATGCACTTCAAATCCTTCCACAACACTCCAGCTCTTGCTTTCTTAGTAACTTCTTTGCTGTCTCTGAGTGCTAGCTAAGCCCTCTGGCCAGCACCTTCTCGCCCTTCCTATCTCATGCTGATATGTCCCGTCTTCTACAGCATGTTAAAAACAAGGAAATAAAAAGGACAAACAAGAGGGACAAAAAAGACGAATACAAAAGACTGAAATACGTAAAATGAGATTATGACTGCATTTTTTACTGGTATGTTGACTGGTTTACTAGCTGAGGGCAGGGGTGATCATAACCAACCCTTTATTAACACCATGTTCATCCTCCTATAAAATAAATATCAGTCCCCCCCCCCCAATTTAAATTGCAAATACTACAGGGGGAAAGAAAAAAAAAGGGAAAAATGGGTGTGCGGCGAATACACTGCAGGAATTTTTGTCAATTCTTACCAGCTATCTGATGGGATAAGTGTCAGGCATTTTAAAAAATATCGGAACTGTTTTATTGTATAAGCCATATGAGGTGCTTTTAAAGTCACATAAATCACAGAAGCCCTCAAAGGAAGGCAGGCAGGATGCTGGCAGAAACATCAGAGGAGGAGAATGCAAACAAACCTGTATCAGTGCTCAGCTCATCTAGCAGCCCTCTGGACCTCCAGGTAGATGCCGCGTCTTGATTTGCTACGGAATTATTGTGCTCTTGAACTACTGCAGCCGCCAACAGATTGTCCACATTTACCACCTCTGGGTCTGAGTTTGTGTCCGATATATCGTAATGAGCTACGACCGGAGGGCCATCTGCAGAAAGACAGAAAGACAACGAGTATTAGAAATCTGAACATTGTGAAAGACTCTTTTAAAAGCGCAAATAACTTGTTTTAGGCTCAATGCATTCTCCTACAGTAAGTTCTTAACGAACTATCAATTAAGCTTTAGTTAACGAACACGGTATGGTATTACAGAGACATTTTAATGTTTGCATACACAGAAAACAGACGTAAGAAAAACAGATGTTTAAGCTTGTCATCGTATCAGTTATTTGGATGTTGTCCTTTACATTAACACATAAACTTCTCCATATCTGACAACATTACACTTAGAAACCTAAAAGGATAAAGAATTTCTGTGTGAAATGAGAAATTATGATTTGAACTACAGGACATTAAATTTGGCAAGACAAGATACTTAACTGGAGAATTTTACAAAACTCAGGTGACATTACTTTAGGGTTGATGTGATAAAATTAACTTTCTGATATAACTGATCCAGTTACAACAAATTTAACATTAGACAAGTGCCCTTACATAACATTTTCCTGTCAAGGACAGGAGAATTTTTTGTAACTGCAATGTTTTCTTGCTTTTGCTCTTTTTCAGGATAACACAAAACTATAATGAGCAGTGATTGATTACTTTTAATTCTGTATGTTCACCCTGTGAAGTCTTTTGGCCACCAAACTAAAGAGGAAGAGATTTTATCTTACATGATTCCAATAACTATGACTGAGGAACAACAAAATGATAATGAATATTTTCTTTGTGAGGAATGAAAATAGCTTGCAATTAGAAAGCATGCTAGAAACAAAGGAAGCTCAGATTGAAGTCTAATTCAAGACAATTAATATGGAAGCAAAGAGAGAACGAATAAATAGCATAATTTAAAAGGAAGCACATTTTAATTTAAATATAGTGTCTCACTGAATGATTACAGCTTATGGATTCAAGAGTAGGTGAAAAAGCCTGGAGTTCCCATTTCTGAAATGACAGAATCAAAATTTAATTTGGGCTGGCACTTCACCCACAGGAAGGAGTATCAAATGGAAAAATAATTAGGCCAAAGCTCAGCTGCTTGGGTACTGTAATGCAATAAATCAGTTTTCAAAACTGAATGTCTGAAGAGCTTTGCCTTTATGAGGGATGTTATATAAAGAAGTTTATCATTAATACAGCACACTAATAATGTCCTCAGAAAGATGTGACCTTCAGAGTTATAAAGGCATTAGAGAAAAAAAAAATTTTTTTTAAATAAGAATTTAAGGAAAGGTTGGTTTCTTTTAGAAGTGTTAGATATCCATTGCTGAAGATGAAAGAACAGCATGAACTAGAACCTTAAAATTTAGTTAGCTGAAAGAGCTGTTTCTATTAAGATGCTTGCTGTGTTTTTAACTTAGTCTCTTAAACACAATTCGACACAATGTTTTAAGAAATTCCTGTTTTGAGGTTAGCAACACACTTCGTTAAAGAGTGACCACAGTGCTGAAGTTGCAGTAAAGATCAGTTTCGCAACCAGGTATGAGGAAGTACACAAAACACTTTGGATCAGACCTGCCTCCAAATTAACATTTTCAGAAAACAATGTTATTTTACAAACTTAAAACAGACCCAACAAAAATAAATGAGTAGTTAAATGTCAATGTATTAAAGACCAAACTGTTCGCAACATGAAACACTGATGATTATGACTGGGAAAAAAACAAAATCCAGATAATTAATGGAAAGACAATTTTTCTGCATTGTAAAGACAATCGCAAAATAATGGAATACCAAGTTTAAAATTAAAAATTAAACTCGGTTTATTATTTGAGCACGTCTGTGACTCAGTTACATGCAGAAGCTACAACTGGACTGAAACAGGGAGGGGAATGTTTTCAGTCTCATCATCAGAGTTCAGTGTGAACATATCTTGTGTGATCTATAAAAATAAAGAGTTGAGTGCAGAAGATACGAGGGTCAAGTACAATATTGACTATTTGACCATGTTTTTACAGCAGGTTATCTAAAATTTCTGGAGCTATGTATGATTCCTTCAGATTTTTGTTTCTCTGCCTTCTTATTAAAATCTCGAAAAGCAGAAGCAAAAATTAATTTAGATACAGGTCTACAGCAAGTAAAATTATATTTGGACAAAAAGCACCAATAGTCTCAAGTCAAAATTGTACCACTCCTACATGTATAATCATGCAAAAATGTATAATAAATGTATATACATGCAGAGTGATATTCTCATCACCTACCCATAGAAATAACTTGTGTGAAAGTCTTCATCAGTAGGAAATACAAGCATAAACTTGTTATCTGTAGCTCCACTCTTGTATCTTCCACACTTCCAAACAGCACACCTTATAACTTAGCTTAAATTTAGTATGCATCAAACAGACAAAAATATTTTCAATATAGTATACATCCTGTAATATTTGTCAGCGTAACAGGCACCAGTTTAAGGATCTGGAAAAAACAAGCTGACTTCTTACAAAATATTCACAGCACAGGTGTATTTTTTTTCGCTTTTCTCAGCCTTGTCTTTCAAAATCACGTCTGGAAACAAGAGGAGCCCTCGTATTAGGGCTATCCGCACCCATCACCAGTAAATGGCCAATTAGGCCAAGCTCACGGCCACAAAACTCAAGCAAAATCCTTTGATTCTTGGCATGCATAAAAGGAGGAATAAGCACTAAATGCCCAAATATGTAAAAGCTGCAATTTCCTCTTTAAATAAATAAATAAGCAACCAGGACTCTCTGCCCAAAGGGAGGTTCTTTGGTTAGTCATTTAAATGATATATTTAAGAAAAATCAAATCCTCCAAGAACTTAAGGTAGCCAAAATGTTACAGTACACTGGTGATGGGCTTTAATTCATCATTAAAGCAATAAATGCTTAAAAAAAGACAAGGCTGAAAGCTAATAAGCACCAGCAGCGAAGTATAGCTGTTGACATTTAATATTAATGGTGGAAGGGAAAGACTGTGAGATTTTTTTTTGAGAATTGAGAGCTAAAGGTCAATATGGGGGCAAAGTTTCTCAGAGCCCAATTGTCCCTTAATTTACAGAGTTCATCAAAACTAATTCCACTCCAGACAACTGAAGGAAAAGCCACATGCACAAAAATCCATGTCTATACATATGAAGCTTTAAGTTTGCAAGACAGCTAATGCCACAATTGCACATTGCTCGCCCCTCACGGGCTGTTCACGGAGCCACATCTCAAAATTCAGGGACTTAAATTACACTATAACACAGATATTCCTATAGCCCCCTAAGTCACTGTAATGGCACAAGCACGGGACGGTGCTGCTGCTGCAAAAACCAACCTTCAAGTTTCAGGTACAGGTCAAAACCATCACCCTCTACAAAGCGCAGCGACCGCTGTGCTGACACAGCTGTTACCACTGCGCCACAACATGAGGTCACTTTGTCATATGAACAACAAGAAAAACATGAGCTAGCAGGAGCTGAAGGGGAATTTAGTCATTAACCCGTCATCATCTCCATTTAGGTGTCTTAAAATTGGGCATGTAGCCTCCGCCAGGCATCTATAAGCAACAGTCCCTAGAGAATCAACACTCAGAGGAACTTTGGGGGGGAAATAACCTCATCCTGGAAGGGAGGAAGAAATCTGGGGGTCTACAAGGGAGTTCAGCACCCGTCTGAGTCATTTCACGTGCCTGTGAGCTCAGCCAGGGCACCTCATTGTGAGAAAGCTGAAGTTCAATGGACTGAACTCCAGCCTTACGGATGGGATTTACCCTGGTAATTCCATTTACTTTAAGATCAGGCAAGCCATGAAATGGACTTTTAGAATTCTGTAATTTTTGAAGATCGGGTGACCACTCACTACAGCAATTAGGGACAGCACAGCGCGTGCCAAAACCTGAGCCCTAACCGACTCGATCCTAAGCGCTTTGAGAAAATAATTTTTCCAGTAGACAAATCAGTAACGTCGCTCCAAACAGAAGAGCTTCCCATTTAAGACTACAGGCTTACAGGACAGCATACGTTTTAGATAAATAATACAAACCTGGCATTATTAAGACAACAACCAGAGCTACAGTTTCACAAAACACGTGCAGTTCGAATGGCATGAACCGGCTAAGCTCTAGAACAGTTCCCAAAAGAACAGTGGGGGAATCTTTGCTTTTAACATATTGTTTAGTAACATGAAACACTTCATTACTATTTTTATTTATTTATTTATTCCAGGTTACAGTAGTTACATTTCAAAATTTACAGGGTTAGGCAAAGAATACACTGTAAATACATTAAAAAAACATAGTAGTGTAACAACATCCTCCCTAAAATCATAAAGTGAACAAAAAAAAAGATGAAATCCATATTCCTCATTTTCCTTCATTTCACAGAGTAAAGTTCTTTTGTCTTTTTTTTTTTTTTAAAGACAATAATAATAATCAAAATGACATGATGAAATGAGGATCTGTTCTCAGATTGGACAATTTTTAATATATCACACCAAAAGAGAACTCAAAAATAAAATTCAAGTCTTGCTGCTCAACATTCTCTCTTGCAGGCTGTTTGATGAGTAGATGGAAGATACCTCGGATTTGCTTCCCTGAATGAGGCACAAACACGCAGGGAAGGGACTCCTGCTGCCGGGCAAAGGCAAGTAGCCTGGTGCCACGCGCGGAAAACTTCCCTTTGGGAATCTCCGACGGCACCTTCCCACGGATGGACCCCACCAAATGCCCCCCGGGCCAGACTAACCTGTGGCTGCATCACGCCAAGATTGAATGCAGCTCCCCAAATGATATTTTTTTCTAAAAATTAATACGCTTTTTTTCTTTCTTACACCCGCGTGCCTTCGTTTTGCTGAGGGGGAGGCAGCTTTGGCGCCGCGTCGCGCCAGGTACCGTCCACGCTCATCAGTCAGCCTGAATATTGAGCTTGTACAGCACAAAGCACATCACTCGAGGCAACCGCAGTGGCCACGGCTCGGTTATTCCCATCCCCAGTACCAAAATCCTGCTCGGTGGGACCGATCCGCACCCGTTCATCAGGCGGAGACCCCCCCTTCAATGCAGCCTGAGGACCCCTGAAGGGCAGACCAAGCCCCGCTGCTGACACGGGGCCAAATGCTGCCCCACCGAAACGAGGAGAAATTTTCCACCAGCTTTAAGGGGGGAGTGGCTAAGATTTCATTTCTAATGCCCTTGAAATATTATTAAAAAAATACAGCACGTGATACTGGAAGAGAAAAAATATATATATTAACAAGAAAAAAATCACTGATAATAAATATGGTTTAAATTGTATATAATCCCAGTTTAAGTTAAGATTGGCCCTCCACTCTTAACCTCAGCAGCTCTGACAAAATTCCCTACCACCCCTGCAACAGCCCTAGAAGACACTACGAGCTGAAAATATTTGAGCTGTAGATTTCTGCCTGACTTATTTTGTCCTAGAGCTGTTACAGGAACACTCGAAGATCAGCATAACTGAAAGGTCTTTCTAGTGAAAGCCTTTCAAAAATAAAAGCTTATATTGGAAATCATTGCAAACTTAATTTTATTTTTTGTAATAAAACCTGAAAGACGTTTCATTGGAGGCATGTGAAGTGTAAGCCCAAGCCTTTGGATAAATGATGTGCAGGCAGTCTGGGTGAATGGTAGGATTTTATAGGGACCTTTTTCATCACTCTCCACTAACAGGAGGGAATTTAGCTTTTCATATAAAGGTTTCTCTTGCATTTGCACTGGTAAAAAAAAATATATATATATTAATGAAATAGCTATGTCTCACCTGCAACTAAATCCTGAATCCTTAGTCACGAGTACTATGTGAACATCTGCCTTACTTAAAGACATCTGATGCAGTATTAAAAATGCCAATGTATAAAACTGAAGAGGCCAGACCATCAGTTGGTTTTGAGATGGCACCAGCACAGGAATTAATCCCATTTACACCAGCTGAGTATCTGACAGTGCATTTTATTCGTTCATGGAAAAGAGCAAAAAATAACTTTTTTTAAAGAAACTAGAATGTTTCTTTACTCCATTCTTAAATATAAATATAGGACAAATAGAGAAGCTCTAAATTATGACCTACGATCCTACGCATCTGTTTAAAACTTGTATTGATTTTTCCTCAACTTAAATTTGGTGTTTTTTAAGTAACACATTGGCACCTGAACATACAAATACATTCAAAATCATAGCTCCAGGTTGGAGAGTTTCTCTCTGATGCCCTTAAACAAGGCTAAACTAGTGTAATGTAGTACTGAGCGGATGAGATTAAAATTTATGTTAAAATCTCATCGGAAGAAATTTTAACTCCCTGAAAGTTCCTAGTCAAAGTCTTTCAAAAATAACAGCTTATAATGGAAATGACCACAAACATAACTACGGTTACAGAGTATAGCAAAAACATTTCCAGTTTTCCAAGGGGAAAAAAAAAAAAAAAAAAAAAATCTAACACCGGATTACGAATCAAGAATCCAGAAGTCTGTTTTGTCGGAGGTGCCACATGCTGCTGCACACCCGTTTCCCATGCAGACTCATCACTAGGATCAGGATCCTGCAACAGGCTGCATCTTTTAAATGCACGACACGGAGCGAGGGGGGGGACGCTCCGGTTTAACTGCAGAATTCTGCAATCACCCCCGCCAGGTAACGCCGTGAGACACCTGAATGACACCGAGGAAGGGTTCTCCTCTCTGCTCCGAGAAGGAGAAACACACTTTTTTCCATGCACACACACACAAAAAACATGCTAGTGGAGCAGATGCTCAACTGCATAAAGCAGCATCTGCTCTTGGGGAAGGAGCTGATTTAGGGCAGCCGACAGTCACGCTCCACGGTGGAAGCAAATGAAAAGAGTGACCAAACAGAACAGTATTTGCCATTTACAAAACCATTTACAACCACTGCTCTTGCACAGATATTCTTAATACTATCTAGCTTTTGTGGGGAAGTTAAAATTGCACCTAGTACAAACCATACCCTCATCAGGATTCTGGATGCCTTTGATTTATTTTACCGTAGAGAGGGCACAGTTTAAAAATGTCTATGTTCAACTGCGGTAATTTGCTGCTTGTTCTTTCACATTCCCTGTTGTTTGCATGAATTAAAAAAAAAAAAGAAAACCAATTAGCAGTAATGGCTACGGTTTTATTGTTGCCTATAGTAACCAAGCTCACTTTTGTATCTACTAATATGCTTAAAGATCCCTTTTATAAAAAAGTTACCCAACCAAGATACTGAAGGTTGGCAGAAATCTCCCTGACAGCCTGCCTGACACTTAGCCACTATTACCCACTATGAACCATTTATGAGAGCAGTACCTAAAAGTTTTTACAAGTCTGAGAGAAAAAATAAATTCAACTGATCTCCTTACACAATTTGGTTTAAAGTACCTAATTGCTCCGCAGACACTATTTTATAAAAATCCTTAAGGGCATGCGTACAGACATACTGGGTTAAGGGACTCCTACACATTCGGAAAAAAAACAAGTCACTGCTACAAGTCGCTTCTGCATGCGTGGGAAGACGTGTAAAGCTGCCATGCTTTAACATACGCTGCTCTTAGCATCATCATACAGGTCTACGTATCAAATCTACGGACAGGAGGACTCAGCATCTTTTCAGTCGGCAATTAATTTTCCCTGAAGGATCTTGCTTTTGATGATGAGTTTATTAAATCGCAAGCGGAACTCCTTTAAAGTTTGCCTATTGCTAAAAAATGCAGGTAATTTCAGATGCGGGAGTTTCTTACATGTTCATATCAAAATCTCTGTATCAAATGATACATGAGGGTGAGCAGGAAAACACGAGTGCTTAAAAATTATCCCCTGCATAATCTTTCAAGCAGTTACTCTGAAAATAATACAGCTTTCTAACCTCATGGGTTTAATGAGGGCATCATATACCATAAAAAAAGAAAAACAAAATGCAACTGTGGTTTAAAGAAAAATAATTCAAAGCCAAGAGAGACCTACAATGCTCTCTCCACATAAATTACATCTATGCAAAAACTTTTACTTTCCACTATTATTTTTTAAATTTTATTTGCATTAAAAACTTTTTAACAAACTCTAACTGATGATAAATACACATTTTTGGCAGCTATGGAGAAGTTACTTCACATGAAGAAAAGCCTTACTAGCGATGTGACCAAAAAGCCCAGTGTGCATTGATAATAGAAGAATTAAATAGGGATTTCTAACACATAGTTTAAATTAATAATACTTTAAACATCACAGTGTCAAGCCTGCTATTCAAGATAACTATCAGTATAAAAAAAAAAATCCATACAGTAGCAGTTATTGGATTAATATGAAACTAACTAAATGAAACTAATGTTCCCAAATATAAGCAAATAGTGATTTGAGCGGCACCGAGAGGTGGTGCAGAAGCTCCCGCTGGCTCATCCAGAGCAGCACATCCTACCTGCTGCCCACCATCACATTCACCAATTTAACTGTATTTTCTGCTTCATATTTTTCAGTTCCTGTGCCAAGACTCAATCCATCCGCTGGCAGTCGCTTACCTCGGGACTGAAACTATTTTTATTTCAACATGAAAGGCAATGTGGTCGTATATACAGCAGGAAGCAGCAAGGGGTTGTGTGCAGGGGTCACGCGTGCACGCGATTCATCTCGCACAACTTGAGCCCAAAGTCCCCTATTCTAAACTCTTCATACAG
Organism: Nothocercus julius; assembly: GCA_013398735.1. NCBI lineage: Eukaryota > Metazoa > Chordata > Aves > Tinamiformes > Tinamidae > Nothocercus > Nothocercus julius. The sequence continues at coordinate 499,516 of VZSV01000045.1, forward strand.
GGAGTTTAGAAAACTAATGGGAGAGAAAGACATTGCCAGGAGGCGTCTCTTGCCAGGAGGTGCTTATCTCTTTCCTCTGACTCAGGAGCAGCAAATTAGGCACCTAAAATTGGAGGATACGATTCTCACCCACGGGGAACAGACACATACGCGTGTACTTGGGTGTGTGTGTGCACACAATGTAATGCGGCCGCGGCCTCTAAAAACGCCATATGCAACCCAGCAGTGACATTAATTAAAGATCTGGGCAGAAAATGAACCAAGAAGGAGATGAAAAATAATTGTGCACATTTGTTGCGTTATATTGTTATAAGCTTATTTATGATTTCTGCCTTAAAAGGAAGAAGAAAAACTAATGGGTGGCACGTTCAAGTCGTAAAGCTTGGGAACGAACAGATCACCAAGAAAACGTTATGGGTCTGCATCTAATATTCTCTATGGTACTTTACATCTTTAAATATAAAGCTTATTTCATTATATAAATGCTTTAACATGCAAAAAGAGCATTTGAATGAATACTCTGACTGTTCCTATTGTAACAAACATAGCTCTACTGATGCTGGGGTATCTAAACAAGGATTCTAAGTTATATTTTCCCCAGTTTGGTGAAGAAAGCTTAGAGTGTTTTCTTTTTGTTAAGAGTATCTGTATGTGTGTGCTGGCACATGCACATGGTGTTTTTTTCTTTTTAAATCTACATATACATTCTCTATAAATAACAATAAAAAAAAGATACCATGGCAATAAAACCTAAAATAGAAAAACAAAACAAATATATGAAGAGAGACGCAAACCTTGTTTATAGCACAATCCAAAGTAACATCGAGTTTGTAGAGATAGTTTGTTTTTAAGTTTGTGATTGATTCAAATCATGCTCTGCAATATTCCCGTTTTCTGGAAAGATAGGTGGAAAATTGTTATTAAAAGTCGCTGGAAACTCTAGCGTAGCATCAACACTTTGATAGCCCACGTAAGAATTAAACGACTGCTGCGGAAGTATCTGGCTATCAGGCAGCTGCACGAGGGCCCCTGCCTGCGTAGAGGGGGGGATTCTTTGGCCAACTAGTTGCATTTTGGGTTCCCTGGGCTCCAGTTGTTGCTTGCTTTCTTCATCTGTGTCAAGGCGGGTTAGTTTTTCTATCCACATGCGAAATTTCTCCTCTGTCTGCCTCTGCATCTCGGCAAAGCAGTTCATGGCCTCTTCCAGGACATTGCCTATGCAGTTCCTATCCCACACGGTGCCCCTGTCAAGCAATCCTGGAATTTCCCTGGGCGTTCCTCCAGATCCCCCAGCACGACTGAAGGCAGCTTTAAAGACATTGAGGCCATTGGATAAGACAGCGTTAAGTAAGAACATCATACTGTTTATTTAAGGCATGTTAAACTCAGGAAAGCAAATTTTTCTAATTGCACCCCTTGGGTAGGGCGTTGGGGGAGGAATTAGCAAACACCAAATTTAACAACAGTATTAATTTCCATTAAGAAAAAAAAATGTAACACCCATTGAAGTTATACTAGGAATTTTTGCTTCAAAACTTTTTATTCTAAAATTATCAGACAATTCTGTCACAAGGGTCTTATTTGTTTTATAAACCTAGCTAGTCCAATTCCCTTGCAGTTTTAGATATCTGAAATTCAAAACCAAAACATCATACAGTGACAAGAAGCTTACTTCTCTTAAGCTGCAGTCCAAGCTACTATCATTTAATTGATAAACCTAAATAATGATACATTTTACTTAAGATATTTTAACTCTTTTGCAGTGGACTGATAAACATACACAAATCATACACAGGAAAACAGAGATGAAGACTGATATAGTGATTGCAGTGTTCAAAGCGGCCATGCCCAAACCTTACCACACTTGGTTTAATTTTGGAAGAACATACTCAACACCAACAAAGAGAATATGCAGCACAAACATGTACACACACAAACACACACAAAAAAGATTTGTAGAAGACTAGGCGGATACATGAGGGGGAAACAACTTGTGTTCATTCTGATAGAAAGACCCAGCTCTATCACAAGAGTAATCCAAGTAACACATAAGGGTCAGCAACAGCAACACTCTCCTCTGCTGGAATTGCACCCCAAGCCCAAAACTAACTGACCGGCAGTGAGTTATTTCTAGGGTTATTTCATTGGGCCAGTGCAGAAAACAGCCTGGGTCTAGTTAGGAGGAAACTGGTCTCCTTGCATCCACTGGAAAGGTGTCAGAGTGAGTGGGATTGCAATTACTGGGCACAATTTCAGCAGGGAAGGAACCAAGGCTATTCTAATTACTGCATTGCAGGTATATCAACAAGAAAAGGCAGTGGTATCTGTGCAAGTTTGGAGTTCACTCGGGAATCCTCCAAGGGGGAAAAAAAAAAAAAAAAACACCCACTAAGCTCTATATATTCTTTGAGGAACAATAAATAACATGTGTGCTGCCCTAAAACATGAACAGCACTGAGGATAATTTCAAAACAAGAAAAGCATCACATTAAGCTATGCAAAGTGCCTATATAGCCTGACAATTTAATACGCAAACATGAATCCCCTAGCTTAAGAATAATAGAAAGTATCTGAAGAACGTGAGAAAGCATTGCACAACCTAAGCAAATATTTACTATTAAAAGCATAAGGCACCATTTTTTTATTGTGACTTTACTATACATAAGAAATTCCAGTATTATCTAAGCAATACCTTCCTTACAGGACCTATTTAAATGAGGTATACATAAGTTCCTCAGTAACACCTAAACAAAGCCTAAGATTAATTTTTTTATTTCCAAGTGGTGCCTAGCCAGCAATGCTACATTTGAGGGCCAAAGACCCAGGACAAACCCTGCTTTTTAAGGCTTGTCTCTAGTCTGTTTATTTAGCAGGCTGAAAATTCAGCATATAGGCCATCACCTCAGAAATAAGCTGTTTTATAGCAACTAACTTGAATCCTGCTTATTGCTTTTTAGCTAAAAACAAAACTGAACACCCAAAGCCACCCCTAGCAGTGAACACCCATTAGGATTCCATTTATAGTCCCCGAACCAGGGATCTGCCCAGAACAGAGAACTAAGTGGGAGTCACTCTGACAAACTCTTTTGTAAACTGAAGAGACTGTATATTGAAATATATATTACCCTGCAACCCCATTTTTAAAAAGGTATCATATCTACACATCATATATCTACACCAGTAGCAGCAAATCAGTCCAGTTCAAATATTTCCTTTGCAAATCTAACAGAAATATTTGGGGGCATTCAGTTGTAACAAGCTTCAGTTAACCTCAGCCTTTACTGGTAGCTACTGGTAGTTAAATGATTAAGTCTTAAAACACATTTAGAGAATATTAAAATTAGCATTTATCACATTGGTCCCTTGGCTATCTGTAAACTTACAACTCTACAGTTTTAGAAATTTAAATCAAAAAGTTAAACAAGAATATCTTAATTTTGGGACAGTATCTCTTGCTGAGTAACATCTATAAATCCCCCCATGTTATCTCTTTATGGAATTGACGAATATTATCCAAAGGATGACTAAATATCAAAAAAAAAAAAAAAAAAATTAGGGAAAACAACACCGCAATGGTATAAGAAAATACACTGCATCTTCACTCAAACTAGAAAAGATGGACTCCTCCCTGTTGTTACGCTACACTGCATTTTTAAAATGAGTATCTTACTATAAATTACTCTCAACAGCCTCTTCTTGGATAACTCATCCCGAGTTACCTTAATGAACCCATTGCTTGTTAGACGCTTCATTCAAGGTCTATGCACAAAACTTAGGAGAAGGTAAATGAGCCCACAGCATCCACTCTGTGTAATATGCCCTCTTTCTGCATTCTTACAGATTAAGATGTCTTTTTTCCTTCTTTAAACAAGCAATAACACTTTTTGTCAATATAAAACTTCTAACTTGTTTTTAATCAGGCTTTCAAAAGCTTAAACATGAATCAAGCTTATTTCCTATCTTTTTTTAAGTTGTAAACAGCACAGTGGTGATGAAATGACATTTTTTCAGGTTGTACTTCAATTTTTTTAAAATCCCTTCACTCCAACAAAGAGGTAAATATTGCTATCCAAACTTGTTTTCCTGCAAATTTTATTCAGAGGTACTTTGCATGGCCAAATTCAAAACCATTTAGAGGAAGAACTTTTAACAACAACAGTTTTAGTGAAATCTATTTCAAGAATCACTAAAGGTCATCCTCTTTTGCTCAACTATCTAGCATTGGTTAAGAGCAGGAAAACCCTAAAAGCCGACAGAGAGGCTTGATCTTCAAAATATGAGAGACTGTTCCTAATTTTCAAAAATTCAAAAAAAAAAAAATCACGGCATTTACTGAACTAAAGAACTTGTGATCGCTCAAGTCAGTGAAATGGCTCTTAGCATATGACTCTGTTCATAATCTTTATACCAAATCTGCATTTCCACATAAAAATTGATAGCATGGCATATATTCATAATGCCACATTATGTTGTGCTTAGTTCCTAGTGACCTCCCAATATGTGTATTGAAGTATCACACTTTAACTCTTTAGTCATTGCCAAGAAAACTCAGACTGTTGGTATTTTAATGTGTGTTATTAGATCCGAGACCAGCAGTGAACTGACCCTACTGTCCACCCGCAGGTTCACAATCTGTGTGCACAACAAATAAAAGAAAGTGAAGCCAGCAGCACTATCCGTGTTCATGGCACTGTTGTGCGTTTCACTGAACATTTTCCTTGCTTCACTCATCAGCCCAAACACATTTCTGAACCAGTCGCATGGATGGTTTGAAGCAATAACTACATTCTTGAAATGGAAGTCTCAGTGCTGTGACCTTTGCATTCTCAAATGAGTCACTTTAATTTTCAGACTACACACAGGTCTTCCCTAACACTATGTACTTTGACAGAAGCTGAGAGCTGGAATATTTGTATTATCTTTGCATACGATGGTGGCCACAACATACTGGTGCTAAAAGTTTGAGAGGATCTCTGTTGGCAAAGCTATTTTCAGACGATGATACATCTGAAAACTCAGTCCACGCAGTAAGCTACATTGAGACTGTAACATCACTGCTAAAGCATCCAAATATGAACAGACTAAGGAGAGCACAGGCTACCTGTGTTACTCTTCTGCATCAACAGGCACCGATTTTCAGAAGTAAATGCAAAGATTTGCTCATGCTTATGTCCTTCTGATAGATGCACTGCAGTTTCTTGACATTGAAGTATTAAGTTCAATCTGAAGGTTACTCTCTTTTTTTGATGGTATTCAGAAGATACCTGGGGTCTAAGTTTCAGAAAATGCTTTTTGGATACCCTGTATTAAACTCTGGCTAGTTGTTTCCATCCTAAATCATGAGGACTGCACAGCGTAATGCTCTGTAATGGCTTTCTATTTAGAAAAAATAAAAAAAAATCATGTAGTTTGCCAGCTCCAGGAACAGGGATTGCATATGGCATATGAATCTGTCCATTAGTCACATCGGAGAGCTAGGAATCCTAGTCAGGCTCCTAGCTCCACTGCACCTGGTGCCATCACAAAAGTTTCATTAACCCACAAATAGCACAGGATGCATTTTTGGTTTAACCTTCTTCTTATCACTACAGAGAATATTTTTCCTCTTGTGCTCAGAAACTGCTTCCCACAAATTAACCTCATTCTCATTTAAAGGAAAACTGCAAATTGGCAGGTACTCATTGCACCTAATACCAAATGGGCAGCTCTAAATGTAAATATAATTTAGCATCAGACAGATGATATGAGCTATAAAGTAAGAAATACAGGTCACTGCTCCCCAGGATGGTTTTCACACTCCTACCTCTTGCATCCCACATAGAAGTTGGCCTTGGTGCAATAATGATTAAACCAACAGGTTCCTCCAGCTGCTACAATGGCACCTTTTTACTGCAAGCTTCTCACAGCAACACCTAGGGCTCAAAGAACCAAAGAGCCTAAGGATGCAGAAAAGTACCCTAAATTCTGAAGTATCTAGGCAATGGAAGTCAGAAAATACCACATGACGCATTTCTGGGTCCCAGGGCACTTCAAGACTTCTAGAATAAAACTAAAACAAAGCAAAAAAAACCCCAATTCTTTCTCAAGGTGAAGGGATTGAGAGACCTACCCCAAAGCTCAATGAAAGGAAGTTTTAACTCAGGCCCTAATTGCCCAGCAAGTGTAAAATAGTCAGTAACAAGGCACTTAACTACCCAAGTTAGAAGCTAGGCTTTAACTGCAAAGTCAGTAAAAAAGCTTTAGAATCACTATTAAAGTTTTACTATGCAACAATTACAGGAGCAATATGCCCTTCCCAGACTTTCCAATAATAAACATTAAATTCTTTTGTGAAACCTGCTTCCTAGCAATATGTGGGAAAAAAGCCAGTTCTCATGGTGACATACAGAAATAAATTCACTGTTGTTAAGTCAGTTAAAACAGTGACAGCTGCTTGTAAATTCTGATGTAAATTAATATTTTAGTTCAGCTGGCAAATAGCAGTTTAGTACATTAAAGCTAATTATTGCAGTTTTCCTTTAAATTTCCTTGTTCTATAAAGCTGATACTTATCTCCAAAAATCTTCTGGCACAAAAGGGATAAAGGCATGTCACCCAGTAAAAATTGGCAAGCCAAAAAGTTTATTTTTATGTGATTTTATTTTTGATTGCCATATGAAGATTACCATATGATGATGCTGCTACGGTATAGTATGTTGCAAGAGAAAGTCACACAAAATCCTGTCCATGGCATTTGGGCTAATTAAATAACAAAGACTCAGCAGACAAGAAATTTGAAGAAGTCACCTTTCTTTTGCTAATAAAATCATGAGAAGGCCCCTATAATTTGCTGCCCTCATCTTTTAACATGGACATGCCAGAAAAAATAATAGAAAGAGAGAAATTATAGATCCCTATGACACAGAAAATGGTAATACCTTTGTCTAAAATGTTAAAAAATTTCACACTGGAAATAGCTTGGGCACCTGTGTAAACAAATTCATATTTATGTCCTAAAATAGGTGACCAGCTGCAACCTGCAAGGATGTAAATTACAATAAGGCTAAGTGGGTTTGCCATGCACTGAGACACGGAGCTGAAAGCACAGCACGAGTGCACTAATGAACAGGGCCTTACTGTAACACAGGCAAGAGAAACGCCATGTTATGCCAAACACAGCTGCACAGCTGTGGTCTTAATATATTATAGCAAAGCTGGCCACTTATCTTAAGAACATAGTTATTAGATTATCACCATCTAATGGGATTTGACAGCACTGATAGGAGTTCATATAGGCTCACACCGAAAAAACTCTGAGAATTCCAAACTTCAAAGGTAGTCCTTTCCACCAATTTATCATTTCTATGTTTTGTTGGTGTGCAAAAGTGCACTGAGACCTCTGAACAGATTTTAAAATTTGCCATGTCTTGTTAATATACTGCAGGCTTCAAAATTACACAGAGCTGCAGTTCTCCTGGTTTTTCTCAAGTGTCACTCATCTAATTTAGCATGACAGCTGAGAAACGATGTCAGATGCGCTACAGTTCAGTTTAAAAAACATCCTCTACCTGGTATCTCTGCAGTGATTGTCTTGCTGCTCCCTGAAACCTCTTCATCATCATCTGATGAACTTGTGCTCGAGTCACACGTCAGGTCACTATCGCTGGTACTGCTGTCCTGCAGCAGGTTGTACTTCTTGCGAGCAGCGGCCTCCCGTTTCTGCCTCAACAGCCGGATTCTCTCTTTGTGCTTTTGGCTTCGATGACCTTTTACCTTGGCAACTCGACCATTCTGCTTGTCACTAGACTGTCGGTTTTTCTTGGCAGCCATCGTGGAAGTTTCACTTTCAGACCTGGACCGCCTGGATTTCCTCCCCACTGCAGCCCCGGGTGCCCCAGAAGGATCTCCCTCTGCAGCAGCTTCAGCCTGACAGGGCTCATTCTCTTCTGTGGAAGACAACGTATCGGAGTCGGCCAAGTGCCCGCTGGAAGAAGGGGAAAGCATGCAGTGATTGGAAGAGTCACTCTCATAAACTCGGCCGCCCGCTGGCTTATCGCTTTCGGTGGACGCCAGCTGAGACTCCGAGGAGTCTCGCCTCAGTTCCATCAGCAAGCAAGGCATGGAGGAGAGCACTGCGGAGTCCGCTGCAGCGGGCACGGTGTCCTTCTGGGCTTGTGGCTCCAGTTCTATAGGTCCATCTTCGTCGGGAGCTGCCTCTTGCTTTTCAGAAGTCTTTGGTGGGGCTTCCGAATCAAGGAGTTGCTCTGCTTTTCCCGCCGCCTCCATCTTCATTTCAGAGGGCCGCGCTCCTGCGGGGCTCAGAGCATGGAGCGCAGCGCCTGCAACACCCGGGCTGGCGAGAGCGGGATTTCAGCAGCACAGCGACCTGCACAGGAAGGGAACAGTAAGAATAATTGACACAAATAAACCATTCCTGCTCCTCACAATACTACCTAATCCATCAGAGGAACCACTGCTTTCCATTACAGACAACGGAGCTCAGTATGATTTTAGTTCTCTTCATTTATTGCTTCCAAGGGAACCTGTTCTGTAACGCAAAACTCTTCTTGCTTCTAGGCACCCACGAAGGATAGTGCTGGGATTGATAAAATGCAGTTCATCTCAATAAAATGATCACCACAGAGAGAAAAAGACAGAAATATTTCTGAAACCTTATGATTTATTTACATTTTATAAAGTGTAAGAAACATACATTCAATTTTTATTTAGACAGAGCTTCAAGCTTATTTTAGGAAAAATTTTAGTCCTTCTGAAAAATGCCAGGCTACAAGTTCCCAGACTTGAGCTAGACAGACCAGAATATAATTCATTTCCCAGACCTATGAGAAATGTACTCGCAGTGAGTCTGTGAGTTGGACGAGACCTCCAGCTTGCAAGGTTTTCAAGGCAATTCACAAACTTAGAGGATCAATATGACCCAGAAGAAATGCAGCCATTGCGAGGTGAAATAGGGCAGCTGTTGAACTTGACAGAGCACCACCACAACCAGCCTTCCCAAGGAATTGCTCTTCCAGTTGAGCATGGCAGATTGCACGTAGCAAAGGCATTTGTAAATACGTGCCATGGAATGACATCAAACCGTCAGGAACACAGGCATTCCTACATCCACACACAGCACCTTTGCAGACATTAGCTCTGCTGCAACAGCGGTTAAACACAGAGGATGATCACGTAAGTCAAACGTTAAAAATATAAATAACTATGTGTGTATATATATACGCACTATCAAATACCTCATTTGGGTGCTCTTTAAAAGCTTCTCATACGGTACTAGTTGTATGAGAACCTACATACTGACCTGCTTCCTCACTCAAAATCTGGGAGAGCAATATCAAATAGGATGGGTTGCCAGCATGAAGCAGGATCCACCCACACTAGTATCCTACATTTTTCTTCAAGTTATAATTTAATAAATTGCATTGCTTCAGTGCAAATATTAGGAACAAGCTATCTAGCTGATTGATAACTTGCGTATTAACAACCCCAAATGTACCTAACTACCTTCAAGGAACATTTTTAGAGATACAGTATTTATCACTTTAATCTTCATTTTTCATGCTATGCCTTCCACCAGTATTTTAATTTGGAATTCAACCCAGAATAAAGTTAAAGAAAAAAAACTTTCAATTACCACATCCACTTACAGACAAACTGCACGGAACTAATTGTTTAGAGGCTTAAAAGTGTAGTAAACAGTGAATTTATGACACTTTAAAGAAAATTCAGACATTTAAAAAGCACCAAAGTTTTAGTCTGTTTAAAACAAAACAAAACAAAACAAAACAAAAAAAAACCAAACAAACAAACAAAAAAAATTTCTACAGACAAGGACAATTCTTGAATAGCCTGAGAGAGCGTGGATGGTTCAGAGACACTTCCCTGTATCCTGAAAAACCTTTCCTCAGTTTCCTGATCTACTGCAAGCTTCTTGTGACACTAGATTTTGCTTTTTTTTCACCCCATCTGTTGCACATAAAAAAATATCTACTAAGTATATAAAAAGGAACCTTTTTTATTTAATTGAGGGAAAAGTGTCTGTCATGACTCAAATAGATTTTGCTGTAGGGAAGAACGTGCATAGTCTTAGGAAAAAAAGGCATCTATGCCAAGAAGAGCCAGGTCTCAAGGAAAAGGAATGTATTCCTTCGTTCTGCTCGAGAAATGTATTAACCAGAGAAAGGAAAAGAGGCTGCACTGAAAGGCTCTCATCCTTCCTTGCCATTCACTTCTCTGGTAATAGCACTGGAAAAGGTAATTTCAGGATAAGCTTAGGAGAACAAGCAGGTTTTTACTCAACTGAGAAAAACTCAGCATGGGAAGATGCTCTGTGACAAGCGGGTGCTTAATTAGACACTGCTGAGAAATGTCACTGTCCTTTTCCTGATGCACAGACATTGCGCTGAAGAGTTAAAAAAAGCATTTCTAAAAACTGCAGTACTAGATTCTTCTGGTTAAGAATGATTTTATTTTCTAACCACACATAGAAAATAACAATATGCAGAAGAATTATTTCCTATGAAAAAGTAAAATTAGATATTTCCAAGGAGTACAGTCATGGACTCATTTCTAAAGGCATAAAACATTAATTCCCACATGATGAGGACCACACGTTTTTGAATCAATCCAGAAGGATCCTACAGGTGGCATAAGCAGAGGCAGCAGAGCCAGGCTCAAGTCGGGTTCCCTCCCGTGCACCAAAATCCGCTCACCCCTTCTGGGCTGGACTCAGCTCTCCAAAGAGCAGGGTCAAATAGGACACGAGTGCCATTCAACAACAGCTGGCGACATATCCTGCTCCTTAAATATTCTTCTTCTTAACTGTGAATCCTGGCCTTTCAGAAGGAAAGGGATTTTCACCCACGATGAACAAATAAGGCCTGAAACACTTAAAAACTCATGTTTTTAAGTTAAAAACACAAGTTGGAAGTAATTGGAATCTTTTGCTTGATTATTTTTTCCATTTAAACCATTGCTAGAACTGGCAGAACAAAGTTATCTGGTCATAAACAGGGGAAAGAAGTGGTCTAATGTATTTAAATAACGGGAAATGAGTCTATCATAAATTAAAGTTATTCTTAAGGGCAAACTGCTGTGGAAAACTGCTAATACTTAAGAATGTCTGCAGCTGGTGAGAAAAAGGACTATCTTATACTTCATTTAAGCTAACCATTCCTTACAGTGAGTCAGCTCGGTAACATGTAAGATGATAATGTACAATAAGGATATCACAAACACTCCAATTACTTCCAGCTTGTGTTTTAATACCATTTTAGCACTAACAATCAGGAAAAAAAAAAAGGAAGAAAAAAAATTCAGTGAACAACCACCTTCTGTATATTATTACATATTCTGTATATAATATGGAAGGATATTCTACTTCATAGCTTGTGTCATAAAAGCTGATATTCTAATTCTAAATATTATATATATAATTTAAAGAGCATTACATAGCATGCTAAAAAGCATAGTAGCTCATATCTATATAAACAGTTATTTCCATCACCAGTGGTTTATATCATCTCACATTTAACAGGTGTAACTGGAGTCAGTTGGGAGGAGAAAAAAAAAAAAAAAAAATCAGAAAAAGAAGAGTACCAAGAACTTATGCCAATAAAACTATATAAAACATTTGTCTTTTAAAGCGTAAAGAGACAGACAAGAACCGCAAGAGCTCTGAATCACAGATTTCACAGGCTATGTAATGATAACATAACCTGTTATACTAGGTAATTGGCCATACCATGGAAGTCCACTCCTTCAAAGTACAAGGAGGAAAAACTCTGACAAGCGCCAAAATAAAGTTCATGTCAACAGAAAACCACACAAGTCTGAAGACGTGAAGTGCCAGACATTTCTGAGCCTTCATCCAAAACCTCTGTAGGTGGTTCTTCATGTTTATCATACCTTTTATCTGCTTGCAATGCCTCTCTCTCTTTCAAGAGTCAGTTTTTCTAATTCAAACTCACCTGTAATATTCTAGTATTAATAACACATACAGCTATGTCTAAGAATAAGCAAATGTAATTAAAAACTAATCAGTCTAGATAATCATCTTTCTATTAGAAAAGACTAATTTGCATCGAGTGTGAAAGTATTGATGTTTTCTGCACTTCTCAGCCACCCTTTTGGACTCTCTTTTTTTCTCCTATCTCCTTTCTAAAGATACTGCACATTTTCAGAAGATGCCCCTTATTTTCTTATAAAAGCATAACACATACTTAACACTTAATATAACAGAAGTATAACCAGGACTCATTTTAACTCGAGACAGTTGACTCAGATTTGTGTGGATGTGCAATGCTCCAGAGCAGATTTTTCATAACACTAAGCCACCCCCACGCGCATACTGTGTAATTTATTTCGTGTTCCTCTGAAAATGCTGCCCTGAAGCTGACTCACTAGCACACAATCTTACCTAAGGCACATTTCTGGGAGTGGAGCTGGCTCTTTATCAGATGATTCATAAATCAGGCCTGGTAGCAATCCTAAAAAATACGAGCTCTTCCTCAGCCAACATGATAGAAGCATCAAGGTATGGAAAAGAGAAGAAAGGATCAAACTAATGCTCTGTTTCAATCGGTCCTGCAGCTCCTATTCAGTGTTCAACAGGCTGTGTATACAAGTTACCCAAGACCAAAGGAAAACGTCAGTGTAAAACTGAAACAAAGGTTTCTGAAGTGTCATTTACAACCTCAAAGAACACTTTTCATCAATAAGTAACAAGATTTTGCATTTAAATACATGTTTTCATGTTGTAATGCTCAGTGCACATAAACACTCAAATTCTGCATCTTTCAAATAAAAAAGAGCTACCAATGATGGGTTAGATTGCCAGTCTATACACAGGGCTCCAGAAACATTCACCAGCTGTGCTGGAATCCCACAGCATCACAGTCCTTGTAAAAATAAATTCATTAGCATACAGAAAGAGGCATGAAGTGGGCAATGATTTAAAGCCTAAAGCACTCTCTTCCTTCCAAATTAGAAAATAGCTTTTTATAACTCTGTCCCTAAAATATTTAACAGGCCCACTGCTATTTTTTTTTGCTGTTCTTTCAACAAAACTAGCGGTAGAAATCAACACTGAGGAAGACGTAAGTTTTATTTCTTTTTCTCTCTGCCACATATTAATTTGCAGAGATCACCTCTTGAAGACATGCAAACAAGTTTACCAACTTCCTAAGATTTTGAATTTAACAAAAATCTGTTATTTCTAGTGCATTTTTGATTTCAAATAAAGCACTCTGTGCTTCCCACTTTAGTTCTTTAGCCACTCTACATAAATGGAGCTTTTCTGCTCCTTATCTTGCTATTTCTGCTGTGTTTCCATGCAGCAATGAGTGCGGTGGTGCACGTATTGCAACAGCCCCCAGCCTAGTTTGCTGCCACTGTGATGAGATGGACCTGCCTGCTTGCTGGGCCATCCAGCACCATCAAGTCCTTTTGTAATTCAACTTGCTAGGAAAAAGCTATGCCCTTAGCACAGGGGGTTTCCTGCTCGGTTTGTTACTGAATGAGTTCAGGGAAGCAGAGGGCCAGGAATGGGGAAGGCGAGCAGCCTAACACACACCTGAGAACAGCCACAGGCCTGGGGTGAGGGAGAGCACTGGGCTGATTCACCTCATCTTGCAAAACATCGCTCCCAAATTACACAATCGTTGAAATTAAGAGGGCAGATATAATAGATAAGTGTTGTTTTGTCAAGCCTTCCTAACGTTCCTCTTCGGTAACTGTACTACAACTGTGCTGCCAGCCTAACCCAACCTGAATCTGCTTCTGCATCTGCCTCTGCCCTTTTGGCAGCTCCTTTGGTAGCTGATACATCAGACTAAGGGAGTCATCAGCAACTCACATCCTCTTCAAGTTATCCAAGACCAGAGGTTGTCACACTGACAGGGCTATGAATTTACAACATCTATTTGTCTCAAAGAAAACTCTTAACACTGAGATACTAAGCGAGGCTACATAGTTTGTATTTAAGTATTTTATGACCAGGATCAGCCCTATTTATGGATCTTTACTCCATGCTAACATACAAAAAGAGCAATATACTTGCAGGTATTCTAATCCTTCACATATTTTAAATTCACACCAGTACCGTATCTTTGTCTAAAGCCAGGACAGAGGGTTTACACAGGTGTCACATAGGGAGGTAAAATACCCGTTCTATGGTCTGGTCAATTGAAGAAGAGAAATTAGTCGACACGTCCAGAGTCTACAGAAAGTCTAGAAAGGATCTGTAACCTAAACCCAGACCTTCAGGCATTTTCTCATCCTCTGTTAACCTTATTGTTATTTTAATTACGTTAACAGTGTAAAATTTAATTACTGTAAAATGAATCCACAGTAGGTTTGGCACTTACAAATAAAAGGCATCAGTAACTAAAGGTAAATTAATTTACATTCAGTCAAATTATGAAAATTGCAGGAAAAAAATGCAATAACTGCTGCTGGGCTGTTCTTGATACCACATTCTTAATCATTCTAAGACCAGTAATAAGCCAAGTAAAATGACCTCAGAGTACAATAGGCTGCTAACGAGTTACATGGTAGCCATGAAGTCCTCAATGTGCGCCTGACATTCATGGTATCAGTCTGCTGGGGCCTAAGGACTCAGTAATGGGTATAACTCCATTGCATATATCCCACCACCTTCTCACTGAGAAACGCACCTACACTACCAAATCACACTCAAGATCCTGCTAACTCCTCATCTACACAGCTAATCTTTAAGTCTATAACACATTGCTCCTCATTGAGGCTCCCTGAGCAGCTAACACAACCAAAAATGTGCAATTCTTGCAGGACATGGAGGTGAGGATAGAGACATAAGGAAAATTAGTAAGACTCCGTCATGATGACTTACAGAGGTAGAGCAAAGCATGATAGGGAAAAAGTTAAATGCAGAAGAGGGTTCATTTATAATAAATTTTGGCACATGAAGCAAATGAATATGACATATGTACAAGTTGGTTCTACAAATGTGTTAATTTGCTTCAAGTATTTCAAAACCAGAACTGATGGGGTCAAAAGCCAGTTACAGGTGCATTATAAATAGTGCTGCTAACAAATAATGCTTCCTATCAGAAGCTTCCTATAGTATTTACAGGTGAAGAAATCTGATTTCCACTTTGAGAGAACAACATACAGATGAGGGAACGCATATTTCTCTTCATCATACACAGGATTTTGCATATACTTAACTACAGCAATTAAATAAGAGCATACCTAAGAGAATAACAAGTTATCAGCTATAAAAAGAGCAAAATAAAATGAGGAGGTAGCCATGCTGATGAAAAAAAAACCTTTGGCTCCCCCAAATAAAAACTATCTGCCCCATAATGATGTGCTGCACTACTAGCCTTTATCTGACAGAAAGACGGATCAGCTGGCAGAGCTTTCTGAAGAATAAAACTACTAGTTAGCAGTAGAAGACATGTAGACAACACATACAATTTCCTCAGCTATGGGAGAGATGGCAGGTAGAAGCATCAAGTTTGGAGTATTTATTAAATTCCATTCTGCTCATTCAACACTCTTACTGTTCCACTACTGCTTTGCGGTAGCTTAGCAAGTAAGCATACAAGAAACAGTGAAGTTCACTAGAGATGTTAAACAGTAGAAAGAACATTCTGATCTTGTACAACACACACACAGTGTCAGTTACAAAACCAGCTCTTTAAAATCGAGGTAAATGAAGTCTATAGCCTCATAAACCCTTAAAAAAATGGCTAATTGTGACAGGATACTCACTACATTTCCCTAGCACAGTTTTGCAATATTCAATAATTTCTGTCTTTTATTACATTGAGCTAATAAAGGCTGCAGATGAAGCATGGAACCTGAAGCCTGTGAATAAGTAGCCTTCAAGATGACTTATTAATTGGAATCACGGAAAATAAAACTTCATCTTACAGGCTTTTTGAAGTACAGGAAGTTTTTTCATAACTCCTCACATGTTCTGCCTAGTGCTGATCAAAAGGTATTATTACCTCTGAAGGGATTACTATTATTGACAACTCCTCCAGCTCATAGGCATTGCTAGCTACAAGTCCATTCCTCGCCCAAATTACAACTTCCTCTCCGAAAGACACTTTACTGAATACAGTGAGGCCTCAGAATATTGGTATTTGCATTCGACTTACTTTATTAAGAGACAGCATCTAACAAAACCTTATCTTCTACTGTAATACCAACCACAGTGGCAAGCACGCGGGATTAGTTGACAGTTTCCCAATCTATCTTTTATCACTCAACTTTTCCCTACAATTTTGCTTTTGCCAAGGTACTTGCAGCTCTCTCTAGAGCAACGGTTGGAGGGAGAGCAGACTCCAGACATGCAGTTAAACCCCATTAAAAAGACATAGCACAACAAAATAGCATTGTCTTGACCTTAACCTGACTACCATGTGCTGCTGCTTTTTTTCCCAAGAAGAAAGTTTTACAGTAACAGTGGATCATACCATGGCATCCTAAACCAGTATCACAGAAACATATTACTCCAAATGAAAAACAAATTACTGAAGTGGTAGAAACTCTATCATTTCACAGACAATTGGCATTACAAAGTCTGGCTCGCTGTTATTCCCATTCTGCTACTGTGAGTCACTGGGTCTCTACCCATTTCAGATGAATGGAAATGAAGCCTGCCTTGCCTAAAACAATCCTGAAAGACTAATGATCAAGCACTGTGAAATAAAACATTACAGCAGAAATGTAGTAATAACAATATTATCCAATCATGGACAGGCTCTGCCTGCCCACTTGCAGGGAATTTTAAAGAATTAAAGCAGAATAAAATTCTACTAGACACTGGAGAAGTTTCATTATAAATTACTGCAGAAGTTTCACTGTAAATCCAAAGCTATGGCCCAGGAATACTAAAACTAATAAGCTAACTTGAAAGTGTCTTATACACCTCCAGTTAGTTAAGTGACCACTTGCTTGCCTTACGATTCAAAAGCTGTCAGATTGAGCCCCAGTAGCTTTCAAGCTTTTTTCTTGGAGACTTAATACCACAAGCTACAATACAGCTAAAGTCTCTGTACTTAAATGAACATGCAAGAGAGAGATTATGTGATCTGATACAAATCCTTAAACACCTCAAACAAGTGAGGGACAGGACAGGAATGATACCTCAAATAGGAAGGGAGCGATGTGGGATCATCATGCATCTAAAGGCAGCTCACTACATGACCATGGGCATGTTACTTGACCTGCCTGTGCATTCAGTAATGCATCTGTAACTGTAACGGCAACACCTCCGGGACAGACTGCATCTCGTTTTCGGGTCTGCATGAGTAATCAGTTTGTACCTGAGCCGCAGAAACAAAGTCACATCAGTGAAGAAATCGCTATAGCCTCTATTAATGCTACGCAGACAAGCAAAGAGGTAACACGGACACACTTGACTCCTGAGCGAGGAACCACATATTTAAATTAACTCTTGGCAGAAACACTGAGTAAGTGGCAGAGGGTATCAGTCACACCAGCCTAGTTCATAGAGGTACTGTCATGATGAAACATCTACATTTTCATTTACAAAACCTCATGTTTTTCCTTTTGCTGAAAATTCATGTTTTCCTTTTGCTCAGAATCATACATTCCTACAACTCACAGACTCCAAATTGTACTATGCATGAAAAACCTGCAACAAAGATGCGACAGAACGAAAACACAAATTACGATGAAAATAAAACTTAAAGTTCCATGCAATTATTTTGGCCGCAGATGATTCCAGTGCCACAACAGTTCAGCTACTTTCAAGTTAGGCTGCTAAACTTAAAGGCAAGAGTGATGGTTCCCAGTCTAGCCTGGATCTTGAAAAAGTGAAATAAAAAATGGTAAATGGATTTATTCTTTGCACATAAGCCTTAGGTTGTCCTCAATTTGTAACCTGGCAGCAACAAGCAGCACAACTTCATTCCAAAACTTCTTCCCCGTGCTGCTGCTGCCCATTTCTCTTACTACTACTTCATCTTCAGGCGTTGATCATGTTTAAATCAGAAGGGAATTTTATTTATTTATTTAAGATCTTGTTTTGAGGTGTGGGTTATCTGCTTGCAACTATGGTATTTAAAACTTTCACTTTGATCTAGTAGGTGTGTTACTAAATCTGCTGCTCAGTTTCTGTCATTTTCAGCTTTATAAGTAATTCAGTGAGTTGCAGATAAAAATGCACAAGCTGAAAATGACCACAGACCCAATCCTGCCAAGAAGTACTACGAAAATCCTAAAAAGTTATAGAAAATGAAATACAGGGTGCTTGAAACAATTGTGAATTACTGATTTGAAAAGCTTTCATTTTTCCAAAGTTTTTAACTGCAATATTTCAGTCAGAGGGGATTAAGGGATAGTTCTACATGCTGATACAGTCTGCAGCCACTTCACTGTGTGGCAGTAGGGACTTCCACCTACCTAACAGCAGTTTACACAGGATGTTGAGGTACAGGGCAGGTATAGATGGCACATGCATCTCTGTTGAGCAGGAGGTCAACATGGCAATACACAGCAGATAGAAAAGAACATGAACAAAACCAGTTCAGGCAAAAAGCCTGTGCTTTAATGGTAAATAAACAGCAAGGAGACAAGAATCAGGACAACCACAACAGCATTTTTTTGTCATTTTGATCAAATTCCACCATCTTCATCTCCCTCATGCTTAGTGTTCAAAGCCTCTGGTTATTCTCTATATTTGCCCTTTGTTCATGCAGTTTATCTTACCTCATCCCATTAATCCCCACGTCCTCCATGCTGTCAGCTGCCACTGGGAGCTCCTGCCCATTTGTCAGGCTCCAGCAAACCTCCTTCCTACCTCCTTTCTCTCAGAGCGGCGCCAAATTGGTGCGTTAGGTGTTTTGGGTGCCTGCTATTCCTTTGTCGACGGCTCCACGTTACTCCCCCTTTTCCCTCCTTCTGATGCATTCGCTCCTTTCCCAACTTTTGTGCCGCGGTTTCTATCGAGCACACGAGCTTTTCTGCGCGTTATTCAAGCACCAGCTTAGGTGGCCAGGCTGCTCTGCGATGCACAGCACACGCTCCGACGTGTAAGACCACAGTCCCTTCCTCTTCCTGATTTCTCACAAATTTCTCATCCGACCTTTTCTGTGATGCCTGCACACTAGCCAACCAGTAATTACTTGAAGAGCAAACAGAAATAGTTGGCACATTATAATTAAAAATGCCACTATTGAAAAATGAGTCAGAAGTGTTATCCTCATACTTTAATGAGCACCAGCTGCCTATACACACGTACTACCTTCCATTACCCCCCCCTCCAACCCTGCTCTCTTAATCATCTAGACACTGAACCAGCATTACTGGTAAGCCAGAATCATAGAAAGCAACAGCTTACCAGCATTTCGTGGCTTGTAACCATCCTCTCAGGAGCTTTTTTTTTTTTTTTTTTTCCTTTTTGCCAGTTCTTGATCACTCTTGCTCACTAACTGCGTGAAGAACTCAGAAAACAAATACTCAAAAACAACCGCCATTTGAATAGCCGAGTTCACTACCATCTCACTGCTTTTGCATCACACATTCCTGTGTGATCTGCTTCCAGTGCAGCAGAGGGGCAAGAAGGAAGGAAAATGTTTGGGAGCACCAAACTTGTTCCCAATAATCTTCTGTTCTACCTACAGTTTGAAATAAACCTAAAACTAACTCCACAAGGCAACATTTCCACTGTCCAGGGCAATGGGAGAGCTGTGATGTTCCGCCTGCCTTTGAGCATACGTATCACAGAAAGAGCAATTACAGGCGTTAATGAGGCCAGGAGAACCACAAGGCGAACGCCTCGGAAGAAGAGTGTGCTACATCCAGCTTCCACCTATTTTGAATATATGGCACATCACTGAGGTCAAACATTAAGGCTTTTAAATAGATTTCTTCAACGTAAGATACCTCAAAACAAGTATTTGGCATTTAAAGTTTGCTTAGTGTTCTAAGGGAAGACCTGTCATGCTGCTCGCATTTAAAGTTCTCCCTTAAGACCAGAAAAACACCAGCTCCTGCTTGTAGGTGCTGCTTCTCTTTAGTCTCATTATTCTTGACATGCACAAGGCAAATATAAGAAAGAAGTATTTAGGAGATTTAAGAGAAAGGTTGTATTTTTCAAGATACACCTAAAACTTCCCAGATTTATCCTTTCCTTATTTTAACACATGGAATGAAATGACAGCTAAAAATAAAATAAAGACAAGCAGGATTTGTGCATGACACCCCAGTATCTCCATGAAGTTCTGTGAGCCACAGTGAGGCACCTGGTGCTGTTTTAGGCACAAAAGTGGCCAGAGCTGAGACTCTGCATAACCCAGGTACAGTTTCATGGTCAGCAAGGTGCACCAGCGTTAACAGCAGCCTCACTGCTCGGGCCCAGCTCGGCCTCACTGTTACGGGCCCAGAATATGTTACTTAATGCAAGCAAAACACATCTCGTTACTTCACAGCACCGAGGGCTCTCGTCACTAGAAATGACCCAAGCAAAGACACGGGGCCTTCCCGAAAGGCACCTTTCAAGTCTCCTAACGTGGAAGGGAAAGCAGGGAAGCGGCTCACACACCGCCAGGCCTCTCGGGATAGTTTTTTTCTTATTTAGAAATAAGAATAAAAGATAAAACCGGCAGCGGGGGCAGCGCTAAATCCTCCCGCCCGCCGCGCCGCATCCACAACCCGTTAGGAGCCGGGGGGGACCCGGCGGGACAAGGCGCCAAGTTTTCCACTAAAAGCACCCCCAAACGGCCAAGGTGAACAGCGGCGGGGGGATAAAAGGTCGCTCTCCAAAGCGCGTGGAGTTTTTCCTCTTCCCTCCCCCTCCAAAAAAATAAAAAAACCCACATAAACCAACCGCCTAAAGGAGCCGCTAAGGAGCCGCTCCCGCCACCAGGAGGCTCCGGAGGCTGCGGCAGCCCCAGGGGCGCTGGGACCTTCCCCCCAGTCCCGCCTCAGGGCCGTGGCGAGGCGCGGAGCGGCCTGAGGGGCGGCGGGGCCGCGGCCGG
>VZSV01000045.1:520906-541830 GCA_013398735.1 Nothocercus julius
AAAAAAAAAAAAAAAAAATCCGCATTGTTAGTCTGTTTCGGCTGGAATACGGACTGCTGCAAATGAAAAAAAGTTCTCAGCGCTTTCATTCAAAGGATGCTTGAAAAAAAATTGCAGCATGACGTTTGCAACAACTATAAAATTTCTATGCTATGGACCATTAAAATATAGCTGAAATATACTGCCAAAACGGTATTCTACTCACACTGTTTGAGTCAATACCTTTTGAGTAGTCATGTCAGTATATATTTCAACTTGATAGCCTTAATTCTGCCCTGTATATTTCATATTTCTCTAGTATTTTGTTATGCTTGTTTTAGCACCTGAAAGCTTTCCTTTAAGCAAATCTGTATCAGTTCAAAACCAGATGGTTTCTGCTCGGCCCTGTGAGCCGCTGCTTCCGCGAGAGGCTCCCATGTCGGCATCCGATGCCTGGGATGAAGATCCGTGAGGTGCTGTCCTCATTGAAGAGCTGAGACATCTTAGTTAAAGTCCCCTGGTAAAGTTGAATAAATCTCATTTATTTGTCGTCCCCTGTATCTCTCAAAAGCAGCGCTGTGCGGGTGACAACTGTGCTGCACGCGGCTCTGACGCAGATGGGATGCAGCTGCTGGGAATTTTTTCTCCAAGGCTTCCTGTGTGAGCAGGCAAAAGGCCGTTCCCTTTGGATACCTCTTTGGTCCAGCCTTGCCGATGTCTGCGGCGAGGTTCTACACCCGACATATTCTGTGAAATAACCTGCACTCTTCTCTTCTCTTCTCTGTGCCCTAGGGGCGCAGAAAGCCCCGAGCTTCCCAAGTGGGGCAGCACTCAGTGACTGGGAGGTGCCACAGCCTCAGGAAAGCTGCCCATGCCCGGGATCCTCATCACACATGGGCAATAAAAGGTCTTTGTCTAATTCTAAGCCCTGTAAACCTGGAGGCTCTCACTGCAAAACAGGGCTGGTGGGGTCCCCAAGCTGTCATCTAATCCATCTCCCTCTGCCAAAGCACCACGGACTTCCCCTAGTATTATAAATGTTTAAGCAAAACATCTCTGCTCTGTTCTTAAAACCTCCAATAATTAAGATTCCCAACTATCACTGGCCATGAACTCAAGGGCCTGACAATGTCTCTTCCGTTTAAACTTCACCCTCATGTCTACCTAAAGATTGTTTGATGACTTTGACATCCGGGCCTATTACGGAAGAAGACAGAGAAGATTCCCACGGATGTATCAGCTCCCAGAGCATCTTTCATTTTTTTTCCCTGGAAAGGTGAAAAAAATACCTGAGGAAGCACACAACGCCACGAGGCTATGGCAGCTTATTCCAGCTGGTGTTGTTTGGAGCTTGCAGGTTCTTGGAAATGATCAGAGATGCACCCTAGGTTAAGTATTATCACAGATAAAGATCTCACAATCCTATTGCTTCAAGTAACAAGCTCAAGCAATTGAAAAAAAACATCCCTTGCTACAAATCATTGAGACCAGTTTTTATAGTGAAGCAAGCAACAGCTCCTGGAGTTACTGTAATTTCCTCAACTCTAATTGTAAAGTTATCTGTATTGCTCCTGTTTGGACACTGCCCCCTGCAAAAGGTGCCCAGTCTGTGCTCAGTCCTCAGGTAGTGCCACTATTTATGGATTTTGCTTCTTCCTCTAGGAGCTTTTTGGCCTTGCAAACCCAAAAATTTGCAAGTAGCAAGCAGCTTTTACATGCTGGGGTGCTGATGGTAGGGTGGTAGTGACACAGAGGGAAAAGGTGACTTTTAGGGACTCGTTTGAGAAGACAGTGTTAGAAGTGACAACCTATGTTAAAAACAATCATATCCCACGGTGGATCTGCAAAAATACCTATATATTTTCAAGCCTAGAAAGGTCTTACTGTAAAGCCCATTTTTTGTTTGTAAAGCTATTACTTCACCTACTACCACTTTCTTACTGCTATTTATAACTTTTTTTTTAAAGTTGCCAACAACAGACAAAGTCTAGAACAAGGACAAATCCTACAGGTCAGTACAAGGAATTTCTGTTTTTTCAGACTTCAAAGACACCAGGGATATTTAGAGGGTTGGTGCTTTTACCCACTCTCCTGAGTGGTAAAATTTGTTACTGAGTGATCCACGTGGTAAAATTTGTTACTCACTGTGACCCACATGAGTTAAGTCAGGGCTCAATTCGTTCCCAAGGAGACAACCACTACACAGAGAAAAGAAACTCCCCCTAGTTGGCTGTCTCAGGCTGCAGAACTTCAGCTCTGGGAGCTACTACTCCGAGTACTAGGTCAGATCTTCCATATCAGGCATTTTGATTAATATATAAATTCCTTGCTAAAGACACTGAATGGAAGGGAGCAGATAAATCCCTTGATACCCAAAATGCCCAAATTTACATGTTCTTTAGACATAAGCCTAGAATTTGTCTTCACAAATTTGGCAAACACTAGACATGCTAGGAGTCGAAGAGCTTGATGTGTCCCCAGTTCTGAGCTGACAGGGAAGAATAAAACAAATAATCCAAAGCCCATCAATCTAGGAGGTGTAAACAGTCTGTCATATTATATTTGCACTATGAAAGAGGTGACCCTGTGGTGGGGAAAATGCAATTCCAGAGCCTGGACAGGGAGAAAGGAGGAAAACAGACTCCCAGATCACTTAAGATTGTCAGAGGCAAAAAGGTCAAGCAAAATCTGATGCGCATTTCCTGATGAGGGTGCCATCTGCAGGCAACTCACAGATCTGTATCAGTTACAGAAAAAAATTTTAAGGAAACAAGAAAGTTTATTTTATGGAAAAAAAAAAAAAAAAAGTGATTTTTACAAATGCAAGGCTATATAAACCCTGAAAAATGAGCATGCTTGTTGAATGATCAGAGGTGTGCCATTCAACAGCAAAAAGAGAAAGGCAGAAAGCTCTAAAAGCGCATTTACAAGTCTGATAGGTTTTACTAGTGCAAATAAATAGACAATTAGAAAGGACATCATTTCATCGTCTACATTTTAGGTGAATCGGAGTTCGCTGGATTCCGGCATGGAAAGAGTCAGCTTGTCAATCCGCGCTGCCAACTCTGCCTCCAGGGCATTCTAGCAAGGGAGAGAACCAGGAAGATTCAGTGACTGCAAAGCAGTTTCCTAACATTCTTGTTAGACAAATACTTCTACAAAGATCAGATCCTGGTGATACTATCAGCACCGGTTAACTCTAACATTAAATTCTAAGTTCTCTCTCCTACTGCAAATGGTAACTTGACAATATAAGTGATTTTGAAGTTAGCAATCCAAAGAGCAGAGACAAAAATGAGCCAATGTTGCCCGGTACTTCTCAATACTGAACTGCATTCAGTGCAATTTCCAAATGTAATCTAAGGCACTAAATGAGACATTTTATGCATCAAGTTTATATGAACAGAACAAGGCAAACAGGTTTGTTAGCCTCTATGACTATCACATCTGTGCTGTAGCAGTGAAGTTTCCATCCAGGTGCATGGACCGAGCAGCGCATTTCAGACACTCATAGTCCATGATGCCCTGCAGGCTTCGGGGTGCAGAGTTTTTAGAAACAGCTTCCAGGGTGAGTAGAAATGTAACTCCATGCCCCAATCCCTGAGTTTCTTGCAACATGACACAGATAAGGAATGGTGATAAACTAGAGGATTTTTATTTCTGAACTTACAATGGAAAGGAAAAAATCCTTTTCCAAAAACTGCAAAGAAATCATCAAGTGAAGGGCTAAACAAGCTGAATGGCCTTTATACTGTGCCTGAGAGGGACTTTCAAGATGAACGGGTAGGTACTTGCTCCAGAGTGAGAATTCTGACCTGATAAAGGCCTCATTTTGATGACATGGATTTATGTTTAGGAAACAGAAATAGGTGCTTCACCAATCCATGCAATTGCATCCAAAAATGTATCAAGTACTCTCAGGTACCCAGGATTCTGACCACAGCTTTAAAGCTTATCACTGACACCCTGCACTGTGTCTACAAGCATACAGGACATAACCTAAAGACAAAGACAGGTTTTGTGCTTAAACTGGGCCTGGTTCCTCCTGGAAAGCTACATATGAACTTCCAAAGCAGCTTTAGATGAAACATCTCCCAGCGATCATGCTTGAAGGCTGCACAAGCATGGATAATCAGGGACGGCGTTTTATAGGAGAAGGTCTCTACTGCAGGCCACAAGGCAGTTATTAAACAAAACATATGCCTTACTGCCCTTTGAGAATTCAGAAGTGGCAATGAAGGGCATGGGACCAGGAAGCTGCAACATGAGTGAAAACTCCGGCAGGTGAGGCAGACCAAATCCAGAGGGATTTAGCTACCTAATCCTCACTGTTACCATTACACCCAACTGCTTTTGCAGCGTCAGGCTTCATCCCTCCAACAGTCCCTCCTACCAACATGTGCTGCTTCTACCTTACCAAAATACAATTTCCCTCTGGAGATCATTAAATGATTAATGCACAGAGTTTGTTTTGGAATGACACCCATTTATGTCTCTATGAAAAAATAGAAACTCTTACCAGCTCCCGTTTTGCTTCTTCAATCTTCACTTGTGCGAGGGAAGGATTCTGAAAAAAAGGAATAAAGAGCAGAATTTTAGATTGAAACACAGAGTCCTTGTATCACTGCAAGGCTTTAATGTCATGCTGTAGGGGAATTTGGGAACAGTGAAATTAGTTTTGTGTACACCCTTGACACACAGAAAATACTGACATCAATTGGTTTGGGCAGTCATGTGCATTTCTAAAGTTTAGACATTAGGTCTTACTAGGAAAACACAGATTTCCTACAACTGCCAGCCAAGGAACTGGATTTTAAACATATCTTTGATCTTTCAAGGGACAACAAGCTTTGAGGAGTGTGCATGAACAAGCCTTTCTCCCTCCCACTGCCTGCACCAGAAGGGAGGCACCAGTCCTGGTGTCTGTCTCCACTGGCAGCAAGTCAGAGGGGTAGCAGGGAATTGAACCTAATCCAATTGGAATGGCCCGTTTTGCTTAAGAAAAATCATGGCAGCCACCTCTTGGAGTGAGATGGAGCATGCATCTCCCTTGGGGTGTTTAGAGGCAGAAATCCATGCAGGGACTGAGAAGCTGAAGAGAGACAGGCAGTCCAGCAGGCAAGTCCCTAGTCTATAATAGAAGCGACAATTCATCATAGATTTTCTATGTAATTTTGGGCAAGTCTTTGGTTCTTTGGACCTCTGTGCCCCATTCATAAAAACTTTCAGTCTCCTTATCCTCTCACACAGAATGATTAGGAGCTGAGCTCTGTTACAGGGTGTTGGGTACTTAGATACAGAGATAACAGGGGCCTTATTGGACAAGTTAATTACAACTGTGACTGTCTAGATTGCAGGTTTATTTAAGAAAATCAAAAGCCATTCCACAGTTCTCCCCAGTTACTGGTGTTCAGGGAAAACACGGCAAAGAGAGACAACCTTAACACTCATCCATAAAACTGAAGGCATTTTTCAAAGGGAATGGCAGATATTTTCAGTGGTCCCAAGCATTATAAAGAGACAATGGACAGACTTCAGGCAAAACCAGGGCCTTTTGTTTTAGGAAATAATAACCCCCCAATTACCCACAATTTCTTTAAGTCTCTATAAATTCTTTACAGAAGTCCCGTTAACTGAAAGCCTTTTCCACCAATGGCTCTCCTAATTTGAAACGACCAAAGTCATCTAAATAAACCTGGCTTCATATGCCAGCCTGACAGTTAACTCCTAACGTGGTGACCAGTTTTGGACAATAACCAAAACACAAAATGAAGAGATATACAGACAAGGGCTCGCAAAATAGCAGTTCTGTTACCCAAATGAGACTTGCTTTTTAGAAGACCTGAGCATCCAGCACCCTCTGCAGAAATGCAGCAGCCAGTACTCAAAAACCAAAATACTTGTTTAGGAAACAGAGCCTATACTTGTGTATTTTTCATAATCTTTCAAGTCTTGCTCAGAGCTGCAACTCCTGCATGGTGTGTTGTGTCCACCACACAGACAGCCTGATCAGTTTGCTTAAAATTATTGCTAAATCTTAGGTATTTTTATACTAAGAAATTTGATTTTCCTCCTTCAAAATTCTCCAATTTCTGTTTAGTTCATCTTGATACTGAGCTCACCCAGCTGTTCTGTTCATGTCACATTCATATACGTTTTGTTAGAAGAAAACAGTTTGCTTGGTAAACACACTTAGTTCCTTGGTTTTCCCCATCAACAAATAAATAGCCTTTTGTTTAAGCACAATTTTCTGTTCAGACAGTTCATTAACAAACCTGTAGATTTAAAAAAGCAAATATTTGCCCACTGGAACCACTGCAACAGTGACCTTTACATTTTGAACTTCATTAAAACAAATCTGATGGTGATACAACAGAATAGAGAAAAAA
Organism: Nothocercus julius; assembly: GCA_013398735.1. Taxonomy (NCBI): domain Eukaryota; kingdom Metazoa; phylum Chordata; class Aves; order Tinamiformes; family Tinamidae; genus Nothocercus; species Nothocercus julius. The sequence continues at coordinate 527,275 of VZSV01000045.1, forward strand.
TCATTACAGGAGTTAAATCGTAGTAGGGCTCCAATTTCTTCTTCAAAGACTCAACTTCTTTATTTAATTCAGACAGTTTCTGTGAACAGAGCAAAGCAGCAGATTTTATTCTAGTCTTACTTGTGTAAATTATGTAATTCAATGAAATAGATCTGCAAGCATCTGCAGCATTTCAGAATCCACACGTTGGTTAGAGCTCTGATGATCTTTCTCAGAAGTTATGGAAAAAATACCTATCTACCATTCCTTCAGTTATCACAGTTACCAGTCAGTCAAACTCAGCTCAAATTTAACACTGAGGTATAAATTAATTTTTCTTCCTTTGCAAAGGAATACAAAAGGTCAGATAAAACTTGAGACCTACAGAAAATTCCCTATAACTTTTAATATGTAAAATTCCAAAACAAATGATTGTTCGTTTGTACTCTTCTGAAACACTGTGTAATGTAAACATTGCCACCCAGTGCTGGTTCAGGAGAATCACATCGTCAGGCCAACTGTTATTCAAAATAACTAGCATGCAGAAAAATAAACGGAGAGAGAGAGGGGAAAAAAAAAGAGAAATGCTTAGTAATACAAAAAACATGCTTTTTTCCTTTAACTTATTACCCTACTGGGCTTACACTACATTCAAAAACATTACATCAAAGCAACAAGAAGGCAGTGCACAGTAGTTCAGATATTGGGCCTATTTTTCCATTCAGGTGGTTAAATGACAAAATACACTTCCTGAAACTACCCAACAAACAAAACTGGCCTGTAACACTGCTGAAACATCTATCCTGTACCTAGAGACCTACCTCCGACAGGTTCACTAATGACTGATGTGTCAAAGACTGGTCCAACCCAGTGGCTGCCAACTGCTCCTACAAATGAGAAAAATGTTGCCATTTACTCAGGTTTCGATCAAAACATCAACACAGTTTGCTAACAACAACATCTGCTATTTGAACCATAGATCTAGCTGATACATGAAATCGACTACTACTAACGTTTATGCTACTAATAACAAATCTTTCCAGAAAACTAGTGGGAGGTGAGCGTTTGCAAAGGCCAGTAAGAGGTTTCCCAATAAAGCATCATTTGTCTAATACAATGATTTCCTCCTCAAATTTGTCTGAGGACAAATACTGGAGAGTGTCCAAGAATTGCATAAAACACTCACAAATTCTTCACGATGCAACAGCTTGTCTTCAATGCTTAACCATTCATTGATCTCAAAAATAGCTATATTCAGAATTTTGACACACAAGCAACCAGTTAGTCAGCTGCTCTGCTGCTGACTGTGTACTGTTATATTACAGCACCTCAGAGTAAATACAAGGTAAACTGAGCTAAGGCAGTTTTGGGCTTCACAAAGTCTCATTAGAAAATGTCTCCTCTCTACCTCAGCAGTCTTGATCCTGATTTTGAAATCCTCAGATTTGTTTTTCAGGAACTTCAGGTTCTGGGATCGGCTCTCAGCTTTTGCCTTTTCTACCTCCAAATGTTCCTCCGTTTTTTTAAGATCCCTTAAAAAATACAAAAACAAGCAAACCTTTACATTCAAAGAGATACCAGTATATACATACTTAAGGCCATTTGCCTAACAGCTCAGAGTAAAGCTCTGTAATGCACTGTGCACTTCACTAATTAAAGCCTTGGTGAAGCTATCTTAAAAACAGAAGAGAGCCATTGCAAACCTGGGTAGGCACAAAGCTACAGTATCGCTGCTACAAGCAGCATCACAGTCACAGCTTTAAATAAAACAAACAAACAAAAAAATAATTAGACTGGATGGAAACCTGTGGCTATCATGGGGACCAATGCCCACATAAAGCAGGGGTTGATGATGCTGTGCTTTGTCAAACATTTCAAACAGATCACATCCTTCAGGGAACAATTTTTTTTATTTGTTTGTTTGCTTTTGTCTCCCATGCATTGGTTAAAGGAGATTCTTATCTAGAAGTCTTTACTGTTTCTTCTTCTGTTTTGCCTACCACATACATTTTGACAGCATGACACCCACACTAACTGTGGTAAGCAAAACAGGTTTAACTTCAACTTCAGCTGAAAGCAACCAGTAGAAGACACCAGCCCGTATGTGACAAATACTTTTAGCACCTTTTGGGGTTAAAATAATGTGTTTGATGGTACTCTCCATCTCTTGATTACTGGACATGCTGAGAGCACATGACTTTTGATAGATGACGTCAAATACTGTGAATTAGAGGTGCATCACAGAGCTGGAAATTCAGCGACCCTTGCTAATGATCGCAATGGAAGTGCCCACTGCAGAGATCAGCAATATTGTTTACATCTTTCCTTTTTTTTCTTTTTCATCCATTACTCACTCTTGCAGCCGTTTTTCCAGCACCAGTGCTGCAGTTAACTTTTTCTTAATGCTGGTCAATTCCTGTTCCAATTCTCTGTTTTTTGATTCCGTTTCATACAGATCCCAAGTCAGATCATTCATGGCAGCGATGAAACTAGTCAAATAAGAGATTTAGAAAGAATTAGGAGCCAGCTCTTCTAAAACTCACTATTATTTCCTCCCCCGCTTCCCCTCCCCCCCCCACACACACACTTCCCACAAATGACTTGTGGTTTTGTTCCTACGTTATGACCGATCTGACAAATGACTGCTAATTTAAGAGAGGAAAGTTAAAAGAAGTCACAGAGATATCAGTTTCCCTTAACTAACAAAGACTTCATCCAGAAGGGAAAATGGCCCAGCAGTCTGAATAGTCAAAGGGCCAAGCAAGACCTGGCATTCTAGCAAACATAACACCAAAACTTGAAATATTCAAGAGTTCCACTCCCGGCTTGTCAAGCCACATGTGAGAGAAACTGTATTGAAAACACCTATCCTTGGGACATGCCCAGCAGTATTTCAATCACCTCCTCCTCCTAAGCAGCTCATAGTTGCCTGCTGTTTGGCTCAGGAGGAGAGCAAAGCTCCTGAAGACCATTAAAAAAAATAAATAAATAAAAATAAATAAAAAAAAAAAAAAATCCAAGGCTGGGGTTTAACCTTTGGGACCTCAGAGATTTCCCTTGCTAAGGGAATTGAGGGTAGCAACTTCTTGCACAGCTCTCACATCCTTTGAAGTTGCCTGAGTGGTACAAAAAAAAAAAAAAAAAAAAAAAAAAAAAAAAAAAAAAAGCCACAGAGAAACAAGCAGATCATCATCCCTGGTGCAGAGCGGGAAGACCTACCTGGCAAGAGAAGTGTCCTTTATTTCAAGTGTTAAGGCAGTGTTTACCAGCTCATTTAGGTAACCAGTGCCCTCATTGGACAGACTAGTTAAGGAAAAGTCCAGGTTTCCTGCAAGAAGGTCCTGTAGATACTTGGCTGAAAAACAAATAGAAGCCAAATTAATCACTTTTATACCACTGTTGTTCTGAGCCCTAGATGGCACTCTCTGAAGCTAGAATTCAAACCACTCTAGAAATGTAAACTCAGCGCATCAGAAATGTAATCTCAAAAGAAGGCCTAAACTTGCCAAACTTCTATCACATTCCTGCTTGTCAAGCAGATTCACTGGCTTGTGGAAGAGAACTGCTCCAACCCACACGTCTAACCTTTTATCCTGGCGTTAAGGTGAAGAGACCACTCACGCCTTCCCTCTGCAGAGGGCTGTGGAGCTCAACAGATACCTACTCCTGGAACACACTGGCTTGAATCACACACTTACTCCAAGAAAACACATTATGAACACTCAACTCCACACAGCTACAGCATAACTTATCAGTTCATTGTTATTTCAGATTCCTCCAGTACTTTCCTGAACAGGAGATAAGCACCAGCTCACATTCTTAAATCAACAGCCAGGCTGCTCATCTGCCTATCCAGCCAATATTTCAGTGCTGTCCTATCCAGCCCAGCAAGGAAATTGCAAAAGAAAGCCCCTAACAGAGATGGGACTGAGAACTGCAGCTTTGCTCTCACCTTCCTCTTGGTAATTTGCTGCCATCTGGTTCATGTCATCTATGAGCAATGTGACATCCCTGTCCCGGGCCTCGTTGTGCTCGGCAAGCTCATACAGGATGTCAATGGTCCGCGCATTCACTTCATACTGTGGAATGGGCTCATCCCCGAAGATCTTCTTTAACCATGAAGTAACCTGCCAGAAAAAAAGTGTGGAAGAGAAGAGAGACAGCAAACAGTGACTGAAGGAACAAAAAATACCTAGCAACCTAAAAAGTTACTTTGGCGGTTAGTGAAAAGAGTATTAAAGAAAATAATGCCGCCACAGCACCGGGCACTCCGCAAGCCCTCACAGGAGCGAGGGCGCCGCATTACCCGCTGGATCTTCCCCTCCATGGCGGCGTCCATCGCGTCAAGTTTCCCGCCTCCCCCCGCACCGCCTCCCTTGACCGCGGTGCCTCCTGGGACTTGTAGTCACCCCGCGAGGGGCGGGGCCGGCGGCGGAGGGGGCGGGGCCGCGCCAGGGGCCGTTTCAAGGGTACTTTTTATTTTTTTTATTCTTTTTTTTTTCTTTTAGCAACTTTTTCTCTTTTTCTATACTTTTACCAAGGTGGGTGGCGGAGGGAGGGCCTTTAGAAGGAGACTTCGGGGAAGAGCTTCCAGGTCGCGGCCGCTTCTGCCCCGCCCACCGCCGCGGGGCGGGGCATCGCCGCCAAAAGGGGCGGGGCGCGCGGCGGCCATTTTGTGGAGCGAGCGCGGGGCCGGCAGCCGCGTCGCGTCTCGTCCCGTCTGCAGCAGCAGCAGCAGCCGCCGCCGCCGCCTGTCGCCGCCACGATGCTCTCCGCCCGCGTGGCCGCCGCCCTCGCCCGCTCCCTGCCGCGGCAGGCCGGCCTGGTGAGCGCGCCCTCGCCTCCAGCCTGCGGGGCGCGCGGCGGGGAGGAGGGGGGGCGCCGCCATCTTGGGGGCCGCGGTGACATTGAGGGGCCGCGGCCTGCGGCGAGGTGACGGGGAGGGGGCGCAGGGGGGCGGCGAGGCCGCTCTGTGAGGAGCCTCCGCGCTCGGTGACTAGGGGAGCCAAGGAGCGGGCGCCCTTCCCGGGGGCGGCACGGAGGGGGCGCCGCGTCCTTACCTCAAGGTTGTAGGCGGCGGCTCCACTCGGTGGCCCCCAAGCTGCGAGGCCCCGACCAGGCCCTAGCTTGGCCCGTCCCGGGGCTCGGAGGCCGTGCCGAGGACTGTCGGGATCCGATCCCGTGTCCCCGGTGAAGGTGAACGGTGAGGCTTTTCCTGCCTTGCCGGGAAATGTCACCTGCAGAAGGCCGCGCTCCGTGAGGCGTGAGGCTGTCCTAGCTGCTCCGGACATGAACCATTTTTTTTTTCCTACTTATATATATGTATTTTTTTCTCTTTTGAGAGAAATCAACCTTTAAAAAGTTGAATTTTTTTTTCCCCTTTTGCAAACCTCTCTAAGGTCTGGTGTTTTTGTGCCTCTAGCTTTTGATGCCATGAGCTAAGGAGTGTGATTAAAGGAGGTGCTGCTGTGGGAGCTGCTGCAGTGCTGCGGTGGTGGCACTGGTGCAGTACGGTGGCCATGCAAAAAAATGCATTGAATAATTTTAGAACAATCTCCTTTTTTTATTGCTTCTATCTTGCTGATGTTAGACCTGGTTCCAGAGCTGAACCTTGGTAATGGAGCTCTGTGGTGCATAACTCAAAATTGAGACACATTAAACACACAACATATGTTAAAAATTTTCAGGATTATTTTTTATTTGTTTTTTTCCTCCCTGCAATTATATCTTAAAGTAGTGGGTTTTTTGATTAATCAAGGAAACCTGGCTCTTACTGAAACAGTTGTTTATGTTAGATTTCCAGAAACACCCTAGGTGCGGCATTTGCTGCTACAAGAAACATCCATGCCTCCAAAACACGTTTTCAGAAAACTGGTGAGTCTAAAAATACATATATGTATATGCATATAAGAATACTGTTTAAGAACTTGCTCAAGCTAATTAATGTAGAGAAATAGTTAATAGTAAATCAGAATGTGAATTTGGAACATAAAGTGTCTGCATCGTTTGACAAAACCCTTAGGGACATACGATTGATACGATTGTGAACTAGCAATTATGTAGCGCTATTTGTGAGCCCTCATTTTACATTTTGGTAACTGTTCAAAATAAAGGGGAGTGGTCACATGTCAAACCTGGCTTATTCAGTTTATTTGCTTCACAGGGTTTCAATTTTGATGTTAACTCCTGCAGAATTATCTTAAAAAAGCCTAAAATTCCAGTTTTGTATCTGTTTTAGAACAGCAGAGGGGAGCGTATGACTTTCCCCAGTGTTCTTCGGTTTGACCTTGTGTCCTTGAATATAACTTTTGCACTGTTAGCATCTTAGTGTTTAAAGAATACAGTCATCACCAAATACCTGGTTTTGGTAGCTGTTCATGTATGATTTTGAAAGGGGTTTAGGTCACTAAAGACATTACTGGGAAATGGAAGTTTGAGTGTTCCTTGTTATTGCGTCCTAACTGAGGGGATTAAAATTTGTTGGAGACATTTTGCCAAATAGAAACTGGGAGGAGATGGAAAATGCTTTTCATAGGTCATATTAACTTGGTTCTTAAGTGTACTAAATGTCTGAGTGTATTGGATCTTGGATAAAAATGAATTGAAAATATATTCTGATGCCTACAACATGTGTTTTGCTTGCAGAGCTAGCAGTTCTATACTTTCTGATCTAGGTCTATTTTATTTAATCTAATGTCTTTTCTGGCAGACAGGTTGTAGGATATATTGAAGTACACAGATGTCTTTTTTTTAGTTATTAATAGTGGCCCCTAATGATGGAATTAAACTGACTGTGATGTGAAAAATGTCAGTTGGTGATCGTGTCTAAGGAAGAGCGCTTGTTTTTGTGGTGTATCTTAAGCAGCTGAAGATGAGCTTACTGATTTTTTTCTACTGCACCTTAATGCGCTGGATCTGATTTGGAACATTTATTTCTAGGTACTGCTGAGGTATCCTCTATTCTTGAGGAACGCATTTTGGGAGCTGATACCTCTGCTGAGCTTGAGGAAACTGGCCGTGTGCTCTCAATTGGTGATGGGATTGCCCGTGTGTATGGCCTGAGAAATGTTCAAGCAGAAGAAATGGTTGAATTCTCTTCTGGACTGAAGGTAAGTTTTCACTAAGTTCCCTGTTTAGCTTGGAAATACATATAATATAATACATAATGATATAATATATGATATGACTCTTCTAAGAAGAATCTGAGATGTGGCTTGGAATTAGCCACATGGGGCTTTTATTGATTTGTTTTAAATTAAATATAGTGTAACCAGTTGAAATAACACTGCAAAAAAACAAAAGCTTCTTGTTATAAATACAACTTCTATATAACTATTTCTTATAAAATATATTATAAATATGTTGCTTTCAATATCAGTACCTGGGTTTTGACCAAAATTTGAGCTTATTTGCGTTTACCTAGGAAGTACAAAGAATTTAGTTTCAGGCTGGCTTTTCTATTTACTAGTGAAAAATGGCCTCTAAGCTCCAACACAGCGTACAGCTTGCTGACTTTTTACAGTTTTAAGAACAGACCATAATTAAAAATACTGAGGCTGTTCCCTAAAAGTCAGGCATCTTTTCCTTCAGCACTTTTAATGAACTGACTTTTTAAATTACTGAAGGAGGTAACAATCCAGATCTTTTCTGTCTTGTCCAATTCTTACTTGAACCCACTTATCTCTTCTGTTTAGGACTAGAAGTGACTTCATGCTAGACTGTTGCAAACAAAACAAATCATTTAATAAACTGAAGAATTAGGCAGGTTCCCCAATCAGTATGGGGAAGGATATATGCATTTGGCATAAAAGTAAAATACTGAATATGGTATTGCTACAAATAAGATTGAGGCAGGCTCTGTCCAGTATTCTACACTGTAGAATAACTACATTGATACTACAATAGCAAAAATTCACTGGAAATGTTGGTGTGGGTCTTCTCAGGATGGTGTGATCTCTGTCCTAGGGCATGTCCTTGAACTTGGAGCCCGACAATGTTGGTGTTGTCGTGTTTGGTAATGACAGACTGATCAAGGAGGGGGATGTTGTGAAGAGGACTGGTGCCATCGTGGATGTTCCAGTTGGGGAAGAGCTGCTGGGCCGCGTTGTAGATGCCCTGGGCAATCCCATTGATGGGAAGGTAACTATAAGTGTTCACTGCCTCTGTGTGCTTCCATGGGATATGGACTGCAGCAGTTTTTCTTTTCTTTTTTTTTTTTAGGGCCCTATTACTTCTAAGACACGTAGGAGAGTTGGCTTAAAGGCCCCTGGGATCATTCCCAGGATTTCTGTGCGTGAGCCTATGCAAACTGGTATTAAAGCAGTGGACAGCTTGGTGCCAATTGGCCGTGGCCAGCGTGAGCTCATCATTGGTGACAGGCAGACTGGGTAAGATAAATGTCTAAGCTGAAATTGTTTCTGTTTATATGAAATTGAATACAGCATGTCTGAATATACAAAGCTAAAACACAAAAACAGGTAGAGATTGGGAGAACCATAGGCACCTTAACTCGGTAGTCTCTATTTGTGTTGCACAGGAAAACTTCAATTGCGATTGACACAATAATCAACCAGAAACGATTTAATGATGGGACAGATGAGAAGAAGAAGCTGTACTGTATCTATGTTGCAATCGGGCAGAAGAGATCTACTGTGGCTCAGCTGGTGAAGCGGCTCACTGATGCAGGTACAGGCTTGAAGAGGGGTGATCTTCGTGGGAGCTAGTGATTCCTCTGTAGTGGAATAGTTTTTCTGAGAGCTGCCTCTTGGCAGTCAGGCAAGCCTGGCTGCGGTTACGATCAATAAGTATTTACGTGTTTAGTGTTTGTTTTCAACGCACAGTGTGAATGGCAGTTGCAGGTGTAGCAGAGAGACTTCTGTTGCCCTGTGTAAAGGATTAAGTGATGACATCTTTTCATAAATGCAACCTCAGTCAACAAGATCAGCATGTGTAACAATGTCTTACAAGTTTTAGGTGTTTCACCTCTTGGCTGCTGGTCAAGTAGTGTCATACCCAGCAAGAGGAATATGTTTCAGTTATGCTAATTTGTTTGGAACTGTGAAACAAAAGGTTCTTAAGGTAGCTCCTTGCAGAAGTCAGAAAGCCATGGACTTCTAGGCCTCTGACTTTGAGACCCTAAGTGTCTTTAGTAAAAGTCCAAAATTAATTTTAAATGGGAAAGAAGTCTAAGTGATTAAAATTACTTCAATAATTTTGTTTTTACAACTGTAACCTCTGACATACCAGTAGCATAACATTTTCTCTGCAACAGTGTAGTGATGCTGCATGCTTTTGCTTCAGATGGTTTTGTCTGCCTTGTAACTAGTGCTTTGCTTGCATGTTGAGTTTGTTTATTATTGGCATAATATGCTTATGAGTCTACAATTCTTTCTAGATGCCATGAAGTACACTATTGTGGTTTCTGCCACAGCGTCCGATGCTGCACCCCTTCAGTATCTGGCTCCCTACTCGGGCTGCTCCATGGGGGAATACTTCAGAGACAATGGAAAACATGCTCTTATCATCTATGATGACTTATCCAAGCAGGTTAGGACGCATTGCTTGCAGGCTGCATAGTCCAGTGTTGGTGTCTGTAGCTTCAAGATCAGCTCAGGTGAGGGTAGGGAAGTTTTCAAGTGAAGTATCCAAGTTTGAGAGTTGCCTTTATACCATACAGGCTGTTGCCTATCGTCAGATGTCTCTGCTGCTGCGTCGCCCGCCTGGTCGTGAGGCCTACCCGGGTGATGTCTTCTACTTGCACTCTCGCCTGCTGGAGAGAGCAGCCAAGATGAACGACTCCTTTGGAGGTGGCTCTCTCACTGCCTTGCCTGTCATTGAAACTCAGGCTGGTGATGTGTCTGCTTACATTCCAACTAATGTCATCTCCATCACTGATGGGCAGGTAGGACTTGCTGTACGTATGTCAGCACTTCTGTGTAACTTTGTAGCAGGTCTCTTAAGTTTTCTGGTTTCTGACCAAGATGATAAATTTCTCCTCCAGATCTTCTTAGAAACTGAGCTGTTCTACAAAGGTATCCGTCCAGCCATTAATGTTGGTCTGTCTGTGTCCCGTGTTGGCTCTGCTGCTCAGACCAGGGCTATGAAGCAGGTGAGCATGAAACTGCTACTTATCTGTAATGATCTAATTTGCCTAATATACTATTAGATCCTATCCTGTTAATAAGCTGGGAAGTGTTTTAAATGATTGCTATGAAGTGGAAAAGATCCAATGGCAAGGGAAGGATTTGAGATGTAAACTGTAGCACGTGCTACAAGGTGAAACAGACTTTGTTTTTTGTAATAACAATCTGTTCAGGATTCATAAAATTACATGATATATTCAAGATTCACTTGGTTGATAGGCAAAGCAAAACTGATTTGTGATAGCTGTCGGTTGAAGATAACCTGCCAACTATGAGTCAAATTACCAAACTGGTCAAAGTCACTGACTTGTCTCGCCTTGTAGGTGGCAGGTACCATGAAGCTGGAATTGGCTCAGTATCGTGAAGTAGCTGCCTTTGCTCAGTTTGGTTCTGACCTGGATGCTGCCACACAACAGCTGCTGAATCGTGGTGTGCGCCTGACGGAGCTCCTGAAGCAGGGACAGTATGGTGAGTGTCTTGGATGTGGCGAGATTGTGCTTTGTGCAGGTTTCCTATGCTAATCAGGTGGATTACTGTGGCTGTGTTAAGAACAGAGTTCAGCAAATGTGCTAAATATAGGCTTATTTGAACCATCTTTTGTATATATGCAGTCAGTCTTCAAAGATAAATGTATCTTGATAATGTGCCAAGGGTATCAATGCTTTTGTCAATGCAGTTCCCATGGCTATTGAAGAACAAGTAGCAGTCATCTATGCTGGTGTAAGAGGTCACTTGGACAAGCTGGAGCCCAGCAAAATCACTAAATTTGAGAGTGCTTTCCTAGCTCATGTTCTGAGCCAGCACCAGGCCCTTCTGTCTACTATCAGGTATGTTGATTTGTTACCCTACTGACTCTGAGGGTACTGACTTCAGAACTGGAACCAAAATACTTGCCACTGGACTGTTAAGTTAATGTATCCTGAAGCATCAGTCCCTATGCCTGTCTCTAGAACTCCAGAAGTTAAATGAACTAATGCTTTTAAACTGCAGTTCATATCTCAGTTTCTCATTTGCAGTTCTACCTGTTGCTTAAAATAAACCTACTCGCATGCCTCTAATGTAGTGTTGGAATCACTCTGTCTAGTTCTTATGTTTTTGATAGCTTCAGATTATTACAGTAGTGTGGATTAAGTACTGCTTGTTGTCCTCCTTGCTGCTGAATTGGCTGTTGGAGACAAATTGGCTGTTGAATACTTCCAGTCTTATCCTGTCAAATGGTTTTAGCTTGTTTCCTCCTGAGTCAGATTATGTTCTTTTTCTCTGGGACTGGAATTGTTGTCTTCTCTGAATACTAAGTATATTTTCAAAATTATTTTCAAAGATATTTTCAAAGTATTTGTTGACAAACATTAGTTCCTGTACAATGCTAACCCTGGGGAAAAGGAAATTCTAATATTAGCTTCTAGCAGTAAAGCTTCCTACATCAAGCAGAAATGTATTAACTCACTTGCTAATTTCATTAGAAATGGAAGCTCATGAAATTTTCTTGCCTTAGTGAGAGATTGTTTATAACTAAATTGTCTCAACAGGACTGAGGGGAAGATCTCTGACCAGACAGAAGCCAAGTTGAAGGAAATAGTCACAAATTTCCTCTCCACTTTTGAGGCATAAACTATTTAATGGTTCACGCAGACCAGGCTGTCGTGATCCTGTGCTCTGGCTCCATCAAAGACGTAAAAGTATGTGCGACTTGAATGTACAGATCTGAGAATAAAAGTTTCCATGTTAAAAAGGCTTTGTTGTTCTGACTCTTTATTGTCTTTCCAGTTGGCTCCTTTAGTGATAATTGCTGAAGGGAACAAGGGGTTAATTTGGGCATAGGCTTGCTAAAGGAACTCGAAAATCAGGGCATGTTTACTGTTCAGTGGATCAAACTTGTAGGAGTAGTAGTTGGGTTTTGTACTTTAGGCAGCTTCTGTAGTGACAGAACTGAGAGTCATTCTTGCGGCTGTTACTCTTTTTGCTAGATCTGGAGCTTAGAGTGTTCTGTATGGTCTAGGCTCCACAAGCCTGATACTGTAACAAACTTTTTCAAAGCTGCCGTGTAATTCATTTTCTTGATGCGTCGAGTTTCCTGAAGTTACACCTGTCAAAGGATGCTCATTAGGAGTGTGCCTGGCAGAAATTGAGTTGCTTCTGAGACTGTCTCCTGCTGCAAAGTAAGGCACATATAAGCTTAGATATTTCTTAAACATCAAACATGCAGCTGGAATATGACATCTAGAAGCTGTAGTGGGGGAAGGGGTCTGAAACCCTGACCAGTGGAATGTAACCTGTTACTATAAGCCAGCCTTGAGACAGTATTACTGTGCATGCTTTCAGAAGAGATTTTTTTCAGAACTATCTGTCCTGGTATTTTAGGACAGCTGGACATTTAGATGTATCAGTAACTGCTGCAGATTTCAATACCTTAATTCTCTGTAGTTTGCTCTAGTCCTGTCAGGAAACTCTCCCTGTCCAGCCATTAGGGAGTTTCATGCCCGAGATACCTGTTTTATGCCTGGCTTTCTGCATGCTACACTTGGCCTTACAGTGTTCAAGCAGGTATCAGGGGGTGTGGGGGGAATGCCCTTAAACTGTAGCTCTACCTTGGCTCTAACTGTAAGCTGAGTACTTGCCAGTTAATCCAGGTTGTCATCCCACTTGTGGTGTATTCACACTTTGTGGGCACTGGGGCCCTGCCCTTCACCCTGGGAGAGCATCTACATGCCTCTGTGTAACAGTGCTCTGCAGTCACCTCTTTCTGCCTCCCACCCCAGGCAGCTGAAAAATCCCGCTTAATCTGCAACACTACTGCTTGGGTCCTGCTCAGTGTCATGTTGCTGTTAGGAAATATAGTTATGGTCTTCTGCAAGATCTGATTAAGTGCTATCAACACTGCCATTGCTATGCTTGGGGCAACCAATTTCCTATTTTGGTTGCCTCGTGATCCTTTTGCCCTTGTAGGAAAGGGAAAAAATATTAAAGTGCAAATCCCGCTCTGCTACAGGTAACACCTATGTACACAGCACAAACACATGAAGTTGCTGTTGTTCAATGTTGCATTTTTCGGAAGAAAGTTATGTAAGCTATAGAATGTATCACTAAAATACATTTAAGAAATTCTGAAGAGAAAGTAACATTTTCAGCTGGTAGCGTTGCACATCTTCCTAGGAAGAGCTGGCAGGTTAAAATAGTGCTTTGTTTCTGGAGAAGGGCCTCTCCTCAGTTTTTCTCTTTTGCAGGCCCATGTCTATGTGTGGCTGGGAAGCTTCATGGCCATGGCCATACTGTGGTTGAGCCTTTTTGTTTAGATTGCACGGAGTTACTTGTGTAGCCTAAGCACTGCCTGTGCTAGGAAAGTGATTCTTAAATGTAATGGGGAGGTTGAAGGTGGCAATAGCTCTTGGTGGGCACTTTCTGGAGTACCTCATGCGCTAGCACTTGCTGTGTGAGTAAGGATGCTGCATCTTGACGTGAAGAGTGCAGACTTCACCTTGTGGTTCCCTGCTACCTGTCAATAAACATTTGGACTGTACCTTTATAAAAGCTTGTTATCCTCCCTGCTCTTTTTGCACAGTGACCGAACCTAAGCTTGTTTAACTCAGCCGTGTCAAGTTTTACTTCTGTCTTGCAGCTGGAAAGCAGCAAGTCGAAGGTTGGGAAGATCAGTTGGGAAGTCCGTGGAGGTGCTGTTGGGTGCTCTGGCCGCGGGGTGGTGCTGGAAAGCAGAGAAGAGGATGCGTGTGTGAGGGTAATGCTTTTGCTTCTGACAACCGCTCGGGGATTTTGGGACCCCTTCTGTTGGGATCCGTGGTCTAGGTGCAGGCAAAGGGGCTGGAAGCAGATAGCAAGGGCCAGCGCAGCAGCAGGGATCCTTCCCGTGAGCTGAGGCCGGCTCTGTCTAGGAGGAATAGTGAGACTTGCTCACACAGAGCTTCCACACCTGAAACCTCATGGAGCCCTTGTCTAAACAGTAACGGCTCTGAGCAAGAAATCGATATCAGCAAAAAGTGTCACTCATTTCATTAAATGCCCCGGTGGGATTGTCCATTCCTAACAAAGCATCAAAGGTGAACACAGCCCTGACGAGCTACTGTGAACATGACAACATGTGCTCAGCATTCACACTTTGGAGGTTCGTGTATGGTTGCAGCTGGTCAGATTGTGTTAACTGATGTGTTTTTAGGCAAGATTGCTGTAACCTCTTCAAAGCCTTGAGTGAGGCCGCGCACACGTTTGACGCTGCCTCTGCTAACACCTGCAGGCAAATCCATATAAGGAAGAATCCCCATAAACTTGCTCGGCTTCATCTCGGAACTACTTGCAAAGCGGCGAAGTGACGAGGGTGATTTCAACCAGCAACGAGAAAAGGCCTTGCGGGCCGCGCAGGGAGCGCGCGGAGGCGCTGCCCGTCCCGCCAGGCGCCTCCCTGAGGCGGGCGGCGGGAGCGCGG
>VZSV01000045.1:541994-564488 GCA_013398735.1 Nothocercus julius
GGCACCGGGGCGGGGGGCGCGAGCGGCTCCCGGAGCCCCGAGCCCCGCTCCGGCGGAGGCTTCGGCACTTGCTCGTCAGCCGCTCCCGGGAAGGCTGCGGCGGGGGCGAGCGAAGCCCGGGGTGCTCCTGCTGTCTGTCCCACTTGCGTGCAGGAAAAGTTAGTTCTTCTGGGTGGGAAGCAGCTGTTTCGGGGTGCAGCCGAGCCGAGCCGGGCGCTGCAGCTGCCCCGGTTCGCCTCCTTCTCCAGAAACGCTCAACACTGCGGTTCCTGGGCAAAACCGTGGATGCTGCTGGGGATTTTGATTTCCAAATGTCCCCCATGCTCTTGCCTGACAAAACATGACCGTGTCAGTGGCAAACGCGGGCCCAGGGGAGAGCTCCTGGAAAAGGCAGAATCTACCCCAAATTGTCTACAGGCGAATTGCAAGGGGCAGTGCAGCGGCCGCAGGTGCTCGAGAGCGCAGGGGAACGGGAGATGGACAGAAACACACGAGTTTTATTAAGGCTTTTACACCATTAGTGTGCTGCTTTTTCTGTGAGAGAGCGCGCGACTTCCTCCTGCATTTTTTTTTTTTTTTTTTCCTTTTTATTCACTTCATCTAAACCAAAAAGGGAAGAGGAAGGAGAACTCCACTGCTCTGAACCGAATGACTTTGCAGCGGCCGGGACAGCTCCATGGGAAAGGGAGGTTCCTGGAGGGCCCCGCAGTTAGTGCTTCAACTCCCGGGCTGGCAGTGGGTGCTGTGCAGGCGTGGGCTGGAGGCAGGGGGGCGGATTTCGACCCTTGCAGTTGATGGCACTAAGCCTAAATCTAACCCCCGAGCCCCAAATGCCGAGATGTTTCCAGCACTGTGCCTTGGGGCATTGAAACGCTGCAGGCTGTGAATCCCAAGTACCCCGTGTCTTTGGAGGGACAAGTTTGAACTTTGCTGGATGACGATAAATGTCGGAGTATTTCCCATGAGAAGTGACCTGTTCAGTTTGGCTGTCTGTCAAACAGATAAACTGGCCTTGGCCCATCATAGGTGTGGAGCGTAGGCTGTGGTTTCGTGTTCTGGGGACATAAAAAGTGAGAGCAGCCCCATGTCCCGGCCCCTTTTGAGCCCCCCGTTGTGGGCTGCAGCCCCTCGGCTCTGCTGCGGCCAGCAGGGCTGAGCTGTCAACCTCTGGGGCAGAGTCAGCATGAGAAGCTTCTCGTTTCGTTGGTGGTTTACGTGCGCTGTGTTTTTCCTGTACTGGAACCTGTTCCCAGAGCTGGTTCACCGCACGGCCTCGCCGTTGGGCCCGCGGAGGTCGCGCTTTGAGAGCTCTGCTGCTGGATAGGAATTGTTTGAAAAACGTGTGGTCTTGCTGCTCTCACCTCTGCTTCTCTTGTTTCGCCAGTTGGGACTCTGCATAAACTCACAGCTTGCCTTCAGTGAAGAGATCTTGCACTTTTGCACCCAGCTCCAGCTCACCTGGAAGCCAAGGGCAGAAGATGCCCCAAGCTATAGGTGTGGGGGATCTGGCAGCAGGGGGGTAGCAGTGCCGTAGACCGCTGTTGCCCCCAAAAGTCCCAGCTCGAGTGACGCTGCCTCTCAAAACCCATGTGCTAACAGAACTCTTTTGCAGAAAGCTTGACAGAGGTAACGAAAATAATATTACACCTAAGCTCTTGTTTGTTTCCTCTTGCCCAGCCTGCAGCAATTGCTGTGAGTTGAGCAAGCGTGGGGTGGTTTTTTTACATCTATTTTTGCAACCTCTTTCATTATATAGGGTCTCCTATTCATTAGTTCCTTTCCTGGATATCCGGTTTTCCCCAAGCCTGTTCTTGCAGGGTATTTCAGCTAAATCACTGTGAAAGCATTTGGTCAGAACATAGTGGTCATTGTAGGTACCTGTAAAACTAGGTGGGAAAATAGAGATGATGGTCATGCTAAAATGGACTTTCAGTCTGATCTGCTGGCTAAAAGCTCACAACCTGGAGAGCTGGTTCTTTGTCATTGTGCTTAGAATAATGTAAGATATGATGCCTTGCTCCCTGCAGATTGTGTGTAGAAAGATAAGCAAATGATTTTGAAGGCTGAGACCTGCTAACTTTCACTGAGGTTGGTCAGCTTAAATGACTCTTTAAGATGAGATTTAGGTGTTAAATCTTTTAGGCACTTGCAAAAACTTGCTTTTCAAATCAAGGAAAAGTGATCCTAGTAAAACAGTCTATGGCTCTGTCAAGTTGTCTGGAGTAAACGATGCTCTTATGTATTTCATTCTCTAACAAAGTACGAGGCAAAGTTTCTGCAGGACACCCTCCCAGTGTGTAGCAAAGAGCTTTTGCTTTCCTTTCAGCAAAATTGGAAGTGCAGCAGAAAAGAAGTGGTTTGCTCCAAACTGCAGAGCAAGGGAGATGCAGAGTCCGAAAAGGAACCAGCGATTCCTCGCCGCGCGCCCCCGGTACCGCTAGCTGAATCTGATATTTTGCAAGGGGGAAGGTGTAGCGGGTGGCCTGGGCAGCCTGCCTTATTTGCACACTGGGAAATTCAACCTGGGCAAATGAACCCAGGGCTCTGGAAGGGAAGGTCATTCACATTGACAACAGTGACCTGGCCTTTATTTTCTCTTCATTGCTGTTTTTTTTTTTCTATCTGTGCAGCACCCACGGGGCCTCATGAGGATAAACTCTTTCTCAGCAGCCCTGATTTCTATTCTGCCCTGGGTCAGATGAGAGGAGAGCTTGGCCAGGAGCTGCGAGCACAGACTCTGGGTTCTTTCCCTGCTCACTGACTCACAGTGTGACATTGGCTGTGCTATTGCACTTCCCTCTGCTCCGCTTGTCTTTCTCTACAATGGGACTGGCTTTGTACCATAGAGGTTATCATTAGTGCTTTAAAATCCTCAGGTTGTCACTTAAAAGGAACAAGCTGGGGTTTATGGGCAGATCTAATTGCATATTTTGATGGCCTGACATTCTTTTATTAACCTACATATTTGGGACTTGCAAGACGCACATTGTTTGGCAGAGGATAAGGACAGTTCTTATAAGTTTGCACTGGAAAATTAATAAGTGAGATGCCGTTTTTCATAGAGTGTAGTTCTATGGTGGCTGGGAGTCCTGTTGCTCCCTCTCAGATGTTTTTGGCTGGTGTGTTCTACTCATCTGGTTATGTGATGGGGAGGAACTGCAGCTTCTTGTATCATCTCCTGTAGAGCCAAGTGGCCACAATTTGTCAAGCCCTTGAATTTAGGCATGCGTCTGAGTAGGCTGTTGATCTGTGGGAGAAGATGCACAACTAGGTGCTACAAACTGCTCCCCCAGCAAACCTGGCTGCCTTTGCAAGGCAGTCAGTGATGCTCTGGGGTAGTTTTTGCCTTCTGCACAGTGGTGGAATGGTGATCCAAGGTTCTATACTGCCCTAGGGACCACATGCATTTTTATGGCACCTGCACTGAACAAGAGCAAAAAGCAGCTTCCACCTGCAGTGAACTGGGTCTGTTTGCTTGTTTTGGGCTTTGCTATCTGTTTATTTATTTATTTTTTAATCTCTTGTGGAAAAGGATACCTCAAAAAGTGCTGGGGCTACTTTTTTTTGCCCTGCAGAAATTGGTGTAAAGACTTTTTTTTTTCCGGTCCAAATAACCTCTGCAGGACCTTGAGAAGCTTCAAGACTTGACCACTTGTGAGCTAGAATAGCACAGCCGTTTGTCTCCGCACAGCGGCTCTGACCACCAAAATAGACACCCTCTACTGCCGTGTTTTTCTAAGCACATAAGCCTGAGAAGAGACACCAAAACTCTACATAAATAAACATATTTCAGGTAAAAGGCAGGACTCTGTGAGCAGCACAGTGCCTCTTGCTGAGTGTTTTGGCTTGTTGGCCCCGCTGCTGTGAGCTCAGATTTTACTTGTCAGTGCAATCTGAAGGGCTAAGGATCAAGAGTGTGGATATACATGGGCATGGTGAAAAAATGCCAGGACCAAATATTAAAGTGCAGCACTTACGAGATCTTTTGGGGCCCAAATGCTCTTATTCCTGGGGAGATTAGGGCTCATGCGAGGTCACCATGGCTTCAGATGCCATATTACAGCATTTAGGCCCCTCTTGCTAAAAATGCAAGCTAAATCCCAGAGGGTAATTTTATGCCAATTGGAAGTATCCAGCTTCAGAACAGAAATGGCACTTTTCCACATGTGGTGTTGATTTGAATCCTTTCTTTTTCATTCCGTGAAACTTCAAATTATTTCATCTTGCCTTAGTTATTTATTAGCAGAAAAATTCCTTCTCACATAGGGACTCTGTAGGAGTGTGTAAGGGTGGAATAGAGCAAACCAGGGCAGCAGGAAGACTCTGCTTCTCTTGGCAAGCGCTGCTGCGCCGAGCGGAGCCCCGGAGCGCTTTTGAGAAGCTTGAAATGGGAGTTTCCATTCCCTCAGGGCTTCACATCCGTTCTGCCCGCTCTGGAAACATCAGCTGCTGCTTTGTCACCTCAGATCATCTCTGTGCAGTTTCCATGGGCACTACCCTAAATAGCATGTCTGTTAATAGCTCCAGCAGGGAGCCTGAGCCATGGTGAGGACCGTGACGGTCTCGTGCTGCTCGAGCAGGGGGCAGAGGCTGCTGGTGAAGAGGAAGGGGCCCAGGGAGCAGAGAGAACCCCGGGGTGCTGACCTTGCAGCGGTGGTGCAGTCATGCCTCTCCTTTTCTTCAGTGTCCCTCTGCTTTTCCATGCGCTGCCTTCCAGCTTGCATGTGCACGGCCCATCCATTTCCAGAGGCTCCTAGACCCTGCCTTTCCCTTTTTTTCTTTTTTTTTTAATGAGTTTTGGCTTCCTTACTTCTCTCCCTGCACCACCTAGTTCAGGGCCAGCCAAAACAGCCTGTGAGAGAGGAAGCTGGGGCCTTGCTTGCCAGTGCTCCAGCCCTGCGCTGGCCCGTGTCCCAAACCACAGCCGCATTTGTGCCTGCCGCGATACCCTCCCTGCTTCCCTCCACTTTGCACATCCAACAAGCAACAGCCTTTCCCGTGAGGGCTCAGCCAGGGCTTTGGCACCCAAAGCCGAATTTGGATGAGTGGCGATGGCCTGAGATATCATTGGGAAGAAGTCCCTTGAAAGCAGAGAAAAATCCTCCTGGCCTGTGTGTCAGGCCTGCTGTGCAGCCGCGCCCGTTCGCCATTGCTCATCGGCTCTGCTTCTGCAAATCTTTGCGTCCCGCTCGTGAGCAAAGGAGTTTAAGGGCTCTCTGCCCCTCATAAGAGACAGAGTGCTGTTCTGGAGCCGGATACTTAGCCTCCCTCCACCACTCTTCAGCACCACCACCGTGCGCCTCCCTGGCGACCTACCGGCGATGGGATTTGACTTGGTGCTTTTAGGTAGAAGCCCCATTTTAGGTAGAACCCGCATTATGTGCGCACTTAATCCAAGCATGCAATTTAGCAAAGTTTACCAAGTTTTAGCATACTATGGCTCACTTACCATGGATCTGTCGCTGGAAAGGGGTCTCTCAGCCTCAACGCCTATCCTTGAGAACTGTCCCTGCTCAAGTGGAGATCCTGGCCACCGTGCAGGAGAGCTCAACGGGCTCTGGGCTGTCCCCCTATTTATGGGGCAAGATTTATAGCCATATTTGCATGTCAGATGACTTTTGGCTGGCACAGGCTCAATTAGCCCTTGGCTTTCGTGCTGTTATCTGTCTCCCAGGGTTCAACTTAAGGAAAATGCAGTCATGGTGCCTGTTGATGGTTAGCGTCCGAGCTGGGGAGGAGATCAGGGAGGCCATCCAGACCATCTGCAGGTTGAAAAAGAAGTTGAGGCTTTTCTGATGGATTTATTTGGCTCTTTTTGGATCAATGTTGCTATTTCATTGGGAAAAATCTTGGGATTTGGGTTATGGGGATCCCTGACCCCCAACTGAGTGGTGTATGCAGATCCTGAGAGCTCATTCCCTAACTATTTCATTGAGAGAGTGCCCAACTGCTGTGCCCAGGCTGAGCCTGACTAAGCAGCACATACGTGGTTGCTCTCTGCTTCTTTCTTATTTCCTTTAAATGGGGATAGGAAGTCAAGTAAGGACATTCTTGAATTTTGCAACAGTCACAAAAATCGATTTCAGCGTAAACGCGCTTCCTTTTTCACAGAGCTGATTAGCAAAGACGCAATGCAAGCTGCAAACCAGCTGTTTGTTTTCGGTAATAAGCTCACTTTGGGCATGTGTGAGCTCGTTCAGCAAACAAATAGAAGCTGTTTGGGGATCAGCTTGTCCCATGGATCCTGCTCCATAATCCCCTCGTGCCCGTCCATGGCACAGAGCAAAGCTTACCTGTGATCCCCGGGGGTTTCCAGTTGGTCCTACTTCACCAGGTCTCTGCTGTATTTCTTGTGTTCTGACCACTGACTTTCAATTCCCTGACCTCTTGGAGAAGTCCATAATGATGAAATGTTTGATTTGCTACAAAGCCCAGTCCTGAGAGTCATGCTGGGTGCAAACTCCTGAGAAATCCCTCCCTTTGCCTTCCTGACATTCTCACCGGTTATCTGCATATGGTTGTCTTGGCTTTGAACCATTTCCTGAATCTCTCCATCCTGCCATTATTCCTCTTTAAGTTTCTTAATAACTATTTGTGGCTTTTGCTTCCTTTCTCTGAACTCCCTATCTGTTTCGGCCATTGCTTCCTTTCTGCAGCCTCTTTCTGTATAACATGAATCAGTCTTTTTTGCAGAAGATGACAGGTAGCAGCTTCTGCTGAGCTCCCTTCATCTGCTTTGGCCTTTTATTTTTTTGGAGAAGGAGGGTTCCTAGTCAGAGCCTCCCTCCTTATATTATCATAGCACTTAGGAGTCCTGATTTTGACCCAGACCTGCAGGGTTGTAAATCCTGACTATTTGTAAGACAAAAATCCACTTTTTGTGCTAGGGAGCTTATGGCTTCAGACAGCTGATGACAGAGTTAGGAGGAAAGAATGGGGTGATACCACTGTCATATATATAGATTTTGGTAAACATCACAGGAGTGGGCATTCGGAAGGGGCAGGATGGAAAGGAAAATCCCAGAATTCCAGAATGGTTAAGCTTGGAAGGGACCTCTGGAGATCATCTAGTCCAACCCCCTGCTCCAGCAGGGACACCCAGAGCACGGGGCACCCGGTCGCATCCAGGCGGGTTTGGAAGGTCTCCAGAGAAGGAGCCTCCACAGCCTCTCTGGGCAGCCTGTGCCAGGGCTCTGGCACCCTCACAGCAAAGAAATTTTTCCTCACATGGAGCCATTAGAACTTCCTGCATTTCAACTTGCACCCATTACCCCTTGTCCTGTCACTGGCCACCACCGAGAAGAGTTTGGCCCCATCCTCCCTATGTTCTCCCCTCAGGTACTTATACATATCAATCAGATCCCCTCTCGGTCTTCTCTTCTCCAGGCTAAACAGGCCCCACTCGCTGAGTCTTTCCTCATAAGACAGATGCTCCAGTCCCTTAATCATCTGCGCTGATCTATGAATGCCAGCTTTGGCGGGGACAGGTGCTAAAGGAGGAGTTTTGGTGTGTCTTGGGACCAGCCGTTTTCCGAGCAGGGCACAGCATGTTTCTGGGATGCTGTAGGACTAAGCTGAGCTCTTCTATTTTCTAAAAACAAAGCCATAAAAATGCCTTGTCCTGATTTGCCTTCACTTTTGTCATTCTGGAAAAGGCTCCTAACCCAAACCACAGGGTTTATATATTTTTGTATAGCTTATAAGCCAGATGGAAAGAGGCAGTGGCACACTGGCTCTTGGTTGAGCCATTTCTTGTATAAATCTTGATAGGATCCTGTAAATCCAGCACAATTCTTGTGTAAATCC
Source organism: Nothocercus julius (assembly GCA_013398735.1). NCBI lineage: Eukaryota > Metazoa > Chordata > Aves > Tinamiformes > Tinamidae > Nothocercus > Nothocercus julius. The sequence continues at coordinate 549,801 of VZSV01000045.1, forward strand.
TGCCAGCGCAATGGTGTGCACTGATAGGATGTGACTCCTGTTCTTATGTTTTCAGAGCACGGACTTGACAAGCACAGTTGGCTATGACAACATCATTCAACACCTGAATGACGGCAGGAAGAACTGCAAAGAGTTTGAAGACTTTTTGAAGGAAAGGTACTGAGTTGCCTTTGCAAACAGATTTGATTGAACCTGGGAAGTGAAGCAGTTACTTCTGTTTCTTGTATCTCTTTTTTTTTTTTTTTTTTTTTTTTTTTTTTTTTTTTTTTTTTCTGTTGTGTTTAACTACTTGCTATGTAAAACGTGTGATTTTTGGATGGTGAGGAACTTGTCTTTTTACACTGTCCTTTCCTTACAAGACTGGTATTGTGGCATGAAGTCCTGTGCCCAGCAGTCCTCAGCCATTAAGCAACTGGTACTGCTAGTTACAAAGCCCAGGGCTCAACTGATGCTCAGGTTTGAATGATTTGTGATGAAAAGAAAGCAGAATCAGGAGCAGTTGAATATTTACATGTTGCCAGGCATGGCTTGGCATCCCTACTGAAGAGGAAGTGTTTATGGAGGTCAGTAAGCTGCCTGGGTCATGATCTGCCATGGAGTTCGCCATGCTGAGAGTCCCCGCAGAATCAAGAATACCTTGGCATGGGAGACATTTGCAGATAGAACTGGAAATCTGTGATGAGTTGCAAATTTCTTATTCTTGTCTATGTGGACAGCTTATAGCTTTTATGTTAAAAAGAAATACCAGCATTATATAGTACGTCTGTTAATGACAGGACTTGAGCTACGTGGAGGTTCTGTGGCTACAAAGGCACAATTGAATCATTATGGTTGGAAAAGACCTTCGAGATCATCAAGTCCTGTAACTGTAACTGAGATGGTAGTAAAGTATTTTGGCTTTATGGTTCACTTGGCTGGTGATGGCTAATTATGAAGACTGTTGCAGAACAACCTGAATTAGTGTAATTTTGGTGTTCAGAACTGGAGGAAACAAACCTGTGAATATAAAATTTGGGACAAAATAGCCTGTAACAAATGCAGTGGGATTGCAGAGTAGGAGGACTTCCACTTAAAATCTGTCTAATGCATCTATATCTGTCTAGTCTGTAACCCTATGTTCCAGCAAAATGTGGGCTTTCTATCTGCCAAAGGAATCAGCCGCTGAGTGCCTGAACCATGAGAACCGCAGCCCGCTCATCACCGACAACAGAGAGAGGCAAAATTTGTGCTCTGCACCTTGTGCCTCTTTCATATTTGTTGTTGAAGGTGCTGTAGGTCCTCACCCATGTGTCTAGCTAGGAGAAGGCTGCAAAAAATCAGGCAGAAGGGTGCTCTTCTCCTGAGCCGGCCATTGCTACTGGCATCCCTCTCTGCACGTGGGATGCAATTCTCCATCTATGTTACTGTTGCACAGTCCCAGCCACAGGGGACACGCTTGTTGGATCTGCTGCCTTGCCTCAAGTAAAAGTTCATGAGAAAATTGTTAGAGGAAAAAGTCAATTTACAATCTTTCTTTTTCTTTTTTTTTTCATTCCTCTACAGGGTTTGAAACCTTTAAAGAGGTGAATTAACTTCATCCCTAAACTGTGGAAATAACAATATAACCATCTGCCTTTGAGTTAGAGATGAAGACATTTTAGGAAACAGTTTATTTTATCCAGTAGAACTTTCAGTTCAAGCCTGTAGCAGCACTTGTTTCTCTCTACTGATGTTTTTTGCCAACGAGGGCAGCTAGCTCAGACATAGACACCCACATTTGATCTTGCAAGTCCACCCCTGATTGTCCATACTGATTTCAAAACAATTGCAAAGGCTGGTTGCTGTTAGAATACAACACCTACATGTTTTCTTTTGTGATCTTCTTGTGTATAGTCTTTGAGCTCTCTGTTTGAAGAAGACAGGATGGTATGATCTCTCCAAGGGGGTACTTAGATTTTATCACTGCAAGATTAGGCTTTAGAAGTTGTCTGGAAGGGCAAGAGAGAGAAGGAGGGGGTAACTATTCCTCATTTTAAAAAGTCCTGTACAACTCTCCCACTTAAATGGCCCAGCTAAGTTTTGGGATGAGCATAGGGCAACTGAATTGTCTTTGAGACCCCCTAATCCTTTCCATCACATTGGGTTGACATCAGGCAATGGACTGAAGAGCAACCTGTGTGATGGTACAGACAAAGGTTGATGACTAAGATGCAGAAAAAATGTGATGGCACAAACCTTGTTCCCTTAGAAAACTGAGCCAAAAACTACTCAGCTGACTTGCCCGACTGCACTTCTCCAGTCAGTGCAGAGCCTGCTTAGTCCTCCAACACCTGTGGAGGTGGTTGTCACAACCATTACCTCCTGGGACAGCTGCACACCGGTACCAGAGCTGCAGCAAAGTGTATCTTCATTAGAGCATTATACTGACTGTGGGGTAGTTGCCAATAGATCCTTACTTGAATCAACTGTGTGTGTGATCTTTGGGGCAGGGCAGGAGATGGGCATCTAATAAGAACCCGTCTTTGCTCCTTGTGGGCTGACCCAGCAGTGTGACTGCATCCCCTTCCTGTATAACCTCCAGCAGGTCAGGAGTGGGCAGGAGTCTGAATATAGCATGGGGTACGTGTGGAAATGGCCATGCTAGCACCCTGGCTGCAGTCATGGGATGTTGTTCTGCTTATCCGCTATTCCCTTGTCTGTGCTCAGGGGACATCTCTTGGGAAATCCCTGCCATTCTTGACTTCTGTTGAGAACAAGAGTCAGTTTCAGAAATGTGAGTTGCCTCTAACTTCCCTCTTTCCTCAACAGAGCAATCATAGAAGAAAAATATGGCAAAGAGCTCATTAACCTATCAAAGAAGAAGCCCTGTGGGCAGACAGAGCTGCAGTAAGTTCAGCCACATGTGTGTTTTGCTTTTATGGGTGTCCTTAGTTGGAACAATGAAGGAGGAGGAGAATGAAATGCAATAGCAACCAAAAGATGTTCTGAAATTAGTCTTGTGAGTGAAGAGGGGCTCAGTTAGGCTGGTATCTGCCAGTAATCGAGCTGGACTCCACCAGCTTCCTTCAGTTATAGACTAACTACGTGGACGCTCAGATGAGATGTGGTCTGGTGGTTAAGCAGAGAGGTGAGGATCGTGAGACCTGGGTTCTGCTCCTGGCCTTCTGTAGCTGGAGAGAAGTACATTTATTTCTTTGAGTCAAACTGTGCAGATCTCCAAAGGCCCTGCATGGGAGCTGTGCACTGGCAGCACTGTCACTGTGCTTGGCTCTGACCTGGCAAGCTGTAAGCAAAACTTAGCTCTGAAGCACTTGGTGTTGCAAGCTGTCCATGAATAAGCCCCTAGAAGAAGAGGAAAGCCTAGAGCACCTCACCTCTAAATACCCCATAAAGAATTGGAATAAAACCAAGGTGTCCCCAGTCCTCTAACTCCATTTCCCCAATGACCCTTGGCCTCCTTTGTTCCTGTACATCACCTGTGCTCAGTTTGATATCCTCTGATTATTTGTTTATGTTTTTTTTTGAATTATTATTTAATACCTTTCCGGAATTTTCATCACAGTATGTTAACAGGGAGAAAATTTCCCTAAATTTCCAACTACTGGACAATAAAACATATAGAAAAAAATGTTCATATGTCCAAGAGGTACTTATGGGAGGCTGCTTGGAACATTCGTCTTGAAACTCAGAACATGCATTAATATTCGGTGTTTGGAAAAAAAAGGTAAAGAGTAGATATCTAAGCAATTGAGCTGTGTTGTACCCACTTGGAGGGGAAAAACAGTGTAAAAGTGGTAAATAAACCTGCTTCAGGCTGCTTTGGCCAGTATCCAGCCAGGGACTCGCTCACCAGTTTAGGAGAAGTGTTTATTTTTGCTGTTACTATTGGTGAAGCCTGCAGTGGGCTGGACGGTGCTTTCCTGCTCTTCTAATATTGTCTCTGTGTTTTTCAGCACCCTGAAGAGATCTCTTGATGTTTTTAAGCAACGTAAGTAACTTCTTCATGTTTGTCAAGATACTTGGCAGCACTGAAGCCAACAGCCAGCTACTTGGGAAGCAAGTACTAGAGAAGTCTCCAAAACTGTATAATACTTGGATCAGTCATAGGCTGTAAATTCAGACTGTAGGGCAAAGGAGGCAACTTGCTGCCCCTCTCCTCTCCTCAGGTTTCCCTAGAGCTTCCTCTGTCTGCGTGGTTTCTAGGCAAGTTGAAGAAAGTGTATGAAGAGTGTCACACCTGAATTATCTGAGTGTGTCACAAACTACACACTCATAATGATCACAAATACCTCCAGCATTTATCCCTACTTTTGAGATGTTCATCCAGTATCCGAATGAGCTTGGACAGAGGTAGTTTGGGTACCAGAAGCAGGGCAGATAATTCACAACTGTGCTCAGTAAGATGCATGGAGGTGCATGGAGGAGGGAAAGTGGTGAAACGATCCTTGGGCATCAGTGGGTTGTCCTAACCCCTACATATGGGTCTCCTGGCCTAGCTCAGGCCCACAGAGACCAACAGCCCAGCAGACCGAGTTGGGCATGGAGGGTTCCGGGCATAAGCGGGAAAAGGAAGGCTCACCTGTAGGGCTGCCCTCCTGGGCTCTTTGGGTTTTTGAGGCTGTCTGGAGCTCAGAAGTTGTGTTTAGATTATATTTCAGAAGTTGAACTTCAGAAGCGCAGCTGCAGTTTCTCTCCCCCTGGTTCTTACTGGCTTCTTCACCCAGATACTCAATAATCAGAGCATCTGAAGAATGGTGCCTTGGCCACGTTACACAGTCCATTCATTTCTGTGAGTTCATGAGGTCTTTTGTCAGTGCTTAAGGGCAGTAAGCAGAAGGACAAGCACCTCATCTCAAAGGCAAAATACATCCCTTTGCCCTCAGCAGTTTTACTTGCCTACCTGCAATGCTCTAGCTAGACCTGCAAACCCTGCCAGGACTCCTTGGTGGCAGCTTGTCTTTTGGGCAGAAGTTGGGGTCCTGTGAGCTCTTCCTGCACCTAAAGAAGCTCTTTGTGAAGGATCTCCAGCTGGGCACTCAAACCTGAGGGATGCCCATCTGCCACCTCCTGCCCTGGCTGTGGGCAGCCAGCTGGCCTGCCTCTGTAAAGGGACACATGCTGGCTTTAATTTAGCAGTGCAAATATGTAAGCACGTGGCCAGAGGAGTGCGCAGAGTGCCAGTGCTCTGCTCAGCCCCAGCCAGATTTGTCTGCTGCCTCGCACCTTGGCTGCGTAGCGCGCTCTGTCCTTGCAGCAGCTGCTCTGTTAATAGCCTTGTTCTGGTGTGGGATTGAGAGCCAGCAGTGCAGAAAGGGCTCATGCTGCAGTGCATGCTGCAGTTTGGGTTAGGTCTCCCTGAGCTTCATGAGCTGCAAATGGGCAACTGATTTGTAGTTTTGGCTGCTCTCCTTCAGCCGGGTCACCTCAGCACGGGGGTGAAGATGAGCCTGAAGCTTTAGGGTCAGATTTTCAGGTACCCAGGTTGCTTCTCTGCTAGCCAAGGGCAATGCCTATTCCAGACAAGTGCTTTAGTGCTTGTGATGTGTTGAAACATGCTTGAATTAATCTGGATGAGGGGGAAAGGTAAGTGTGCTCTTTTGAATAACTTCATTTGAATTTGAATTTTATTAAACTGAAGTGCAGGCCCTGGCATGACTGATCCTGAAAAACTCTTTACATAGACAGGCTCTGTTTGGAAGGTGTTTTAGATTTGTCACTGTTTTTCTGTTTCTGCAAGGGGATGTCTGAGGTGAGGCCTATGATTGTAAGGGACCTCTAATGGAAGGGGTCTCCTGGGTCAGTCTGATGTCATTTAAAGCAGTTGACTTGAACAACACAGTCTTCTTAGACTGATATATGATTTTTCTTTTTGTTGCAGAGGTAGACAATGTGGGGCAAAGTCATATCCAGCTGGCACAAACCTTTCGGGAGGAAGCAAAGAAAATGGAGGACTTCAGGGAAAAACAAAAACTGCATCGGAAGAAGGTCAGGAGTGGAGGGAGAGGCAGGAGCCAGCACCTTTGCCACAGGGTGCACCAGGGCTTGCAGGAATGCTGAGCTCCTGCCTTGGCCAGTGTTTGCTACTGTGCCCCAGCCCCCTCTCTGCTGTCAAGGGCTTGTGGCTTCTGGGAAGTCCATAGTTTGTTCTTAAATGTTGCAACCGCACTGGTGAACTGTGCAGCAACCTCTGACTTCCTCCTGCTCCGGGCTGCATGCTCTCATTTTGCCAGGGCCAGGGATAGCTCGCAGGAGCTTAGCTCCAGCGACTCCAGGCCCAATCAAGGAAGTTTTTCAGGTGTAGGTGCCCTGCTCAGGACAGCTGGGGATGTGTCAGGAGCATTAGCTGTGTCTCCCTGCCGTTCTCCCAGAGCCGCAAGTGGTGCTGGCCCATCAAGTCTCACACTGTCACTGTGAATTCTGTTCCCATCTCCTGCATCCCTGCAAGGAGTTGGTAGCTAAAGGATTTGCACAATGTTTCAGGACAGCCTGAAACATTGTGCAAAGAAAGCACTGCCACAAGAAAGCACTTTCCTTAGTAGAACTTAGTGATGTGATGCCTTCCTTCCCATGGACCTGACACCTGGGCCTTGTGTGTCAGGAGAGGTCTGAGAAGCTGTGAGGGTGACGGAGGCTTCAACGTGGCCAGAGGAGCTTGTGAAATACGGCTGGGAGCGCTGGTGTCTGCTGGTTTGAACATGGTCAGGAACATGGTGTGATGCTCAAGCTGTGATTTTGATGAGACTTGGGTCCTCCTTCTTAAGTTCTTCTGGCTTGTCATTCCCTTCCCGCCTCCCACCAAAAACAAAGAGAGGGAAAGTCATCAGAACCAGATGCTGGAATGGCCCCAGCATAGGGGAATGTAGGCTTGCCAATTTTTCCAAGTTCTATGTGCCAGTCACGCAGTACTATATATTGGTAGTATTTCATTTGTAAAGCTCCTTTGCATATACAGATAAAGGCTTAGATAGAAACAAAGAGAGGTGAATGCTTTGGACTGTTTTTGAATACTGGAGTGCCCAGATCTGGGTGGAGGAAAGTGCCTAAACGCACCTGATAATCTAATTTCTGCCTCTTCATAGTACACCCTTGAGCATTGCAGGTCAGGGACACACTGAGATAAGTTTTTTCTCTTCACAGATAGAGCTTGTGATGGAGGCGATTCACAAAAACAGGAATTTGCAGTACAAGAAGACCATGGAGGTAAAGCAGACATGCTGCTCTGCTTCCCGCAGAACTGGAGCTCACAGGCACACACACTGCAGCTGTGTTGTACACAGTTGTATCTTGCCATACAAGTTAATGCAGTTAAAATGCAAGAGCACGGAGCTGGGGCAGAGCTAACCACAGGAGCCTCTGTGTCTCAGCTCTATGTTGTGCCTGCATAAACAGTGCGCAGGGCATACTCAACAAAACTGAAGAGCATGCAAGGAAAACAGCTGCTGGCAGTTTTGCAGGCTCAGATAAGAGTAAATTAAATGTCAAGGACTCAGTTACTGTGAGCTTTTCTTCCTGAGTAAAGAGTAGCTTGTGTTGTCATTTTGCCCAAGCAGAAGACCTGGGACATCTGCGAACTTAAGTCCCGTCCCCTTCTCTGCCTGCACCACCAGCCTATTCATTCTGGGGCTGTGCTTTCCTCTAAAGTATCCTGCGTGCGAGGGTTTATTAGCTGTATTTCCACCTCTTTGTTTGCTGACACGTTCCTGTTCAACTTGGTGGCTTTCCTAGGCCAAGCGGCTCTACGAGCAGCGCTGCAGGGATAAAGATGAGGCAGAGCAGGCCGTGCACCGCAACGCAAACCTGGTCACGCAGAAGCAGCAGGAGAAGGTAAAGGCAGGCAGATGGCCCTGGGGAAAGGGCAGAAAGGGAAGGGAGCAGAGCAGCAGGCTGCACCTTCTCAAGGTCCAGCTCTACACTGGGAAGCACTTACACCTCTATGCAGTGTTGTGCTGCGTGGGAGACTCACTGCTGGCTAGGCTGGTACCTCTGGATGGTCAGAATTTGCTTCGGGTCTCTTCTCTCAACTTTGGGGTGTGAGGAGAGGTGGGAGGGAGGTTAATATTCCCCAGCACCAGGGCTGTCTTACACCTCTCTTCTCTCTCCTATTTTTGGCAGCTATTCCTGAAGTTGGCTCAGACGAAGTCTGCACTGGAGGACTCTGGTGAGTGTGAAAATGAAGTGCACCAGTTTGGAGTGTTTCCTGGGGCAGGAGGCAGTGTGGAGGGTCACTCTGTGAGGCGTGAAGCTGTGATGAGGCCCTAGGATGCTGGGGTGAGCTCTGGCTCTTGGTTTAGCTGCAGCTCCTTGGACACATGGTCCAGAGATAAAATGAGGCAGGAGCTTGTCCTGGAGGAGTTTCTGCCATCCTGCCTGCATGGCCCCACCATGACTGTTCTCTTGTTTTCCCCTGGGCAGTAGGGACAAGGCACTGAGGCTGGAGGTGCAAATGGTTCCAGGCCAGCACCTGGACCTGTGCTGGAGGGGAAGAGCTCCTACTTCTGCTCCGGCCGTGTGTCTGTGCCATGGGTCTGCTGTCTTGAGGGTGACCTCCGAAGCTGTGTCGCTCAGGGCCTGGCATTGCAGGGTTGAACATTGCCGGAGCTTTGCAACGAGGGGCCACGTCTCCCTGGCTTGCTGTGGGGCAAGCTGCATAGGGCCCCCTCACAAGTGAACATCAAGGCCACGAGGCTGCACACATGAGGAGGAGACTGCACTTTGCTCAGCTAGTGCAGGTGCTTTTAAGTCCTCAAATGAGTGCAAGGAAACTCCTTCACACACTGCAGGGAAACAGAATGAATGGAAATGCATTTACCAAACGATGTCCCCTTCACAGTGTGCATTGCAGATGATCGACAGTTCTCCACATGTATTCACTGCATTGCTAAGAACTGTTTGCTTGGATGTTCCACATACAGAGCTGTAAGGTTTTTTTATTATTATTAATTGATTTAAAATGAATTGCCAATTTGATTTCCATCACAGACAGGAGTTATCAGCAGAATATTGCTGCACTGGAGAAGATCCGGGAAGAATGGCAGAAAGAACACATCAAAGCGTGCGAGGTAAATGCTGAGGGCTTCCTGCTGCACTGGGGCCCTCCGACGTCCTTCCCTTCACTACCAGGGCTGTGGATAGAGCAGATTTCTCTTCTGGTTTTTATTCCCTCCATGGTAATATACTAGGACCTGTTGCAGGTAACCTACATGTTTTTAAAGCTTGACTTCTGGGTTTAAGGTCCCACCGCTTCAAGGTTTCTGTTTTTTTTGTTGTTATTGTTTTGTTTTGTTTTTTTCCTTTCGTTTTGTCTTTCTGTTTTCCCTTCCCCTTTCCATGAGTTTTAAACAGTGACCTTTTTGTGTGTTACTCACCTGCCTGTTTGGTGCTGCCATCATCTGGTTAGAATAGTCCCTGTCATTGTGACAATGTAAACTGAATACATATATATAATGCATATGCATATGTATATAAAATACAACTCATTATTGTATATATTCTCTGGCGAACATCCAAACCCGCCTGGATGCCACTGGATGCCCCGTGCTCTGGGTGTCCCTGCTGGAGCAGGGGGTTTGGACTAGATGATCTCTAGAGGTCCCTTCCAACCTCAACCATTCTGTGATTCTGTAATATAATGTATATAACTGATATAAAGACTCATTGCAGTGTAGAATCACAGCTGTTAGAGATTCCTTTGCTCACATCCACTTTTCTTACTTCGTGAAGTTCTCTGTCAGACACCAGAGGCAAGACTAAGATATGATCAAGAGGTGAAATGTGAACTCAAATTGTGCTGCTGCTTAGAACATGTGTGAGCAGCTGGACTCAGAGGACCAGTCCCCACTGCGGTCGTGGCCTTTCACCCTGCTGACAGGGGAGCCTCATGTCCTTTTTTGTCTTTGTCCTTTCAGTTCTTTGAGACTCAGGAGTGCGAGCGGATCAGTTACTTCCGCAATGCCCTGTGGCTTCATGCCAACCAGCTCTCTCTGGACTGTGTCCAGAATGACGAGGTAAGTCAGACCAGTCCTCTCCAAACCTTCCATTTCCTGCTTTGGAGAAGTCTTCCTCTGAAGAAGGAAGGAAGGAAGGAAGAAAGGAAGGAAGAACTCATCCAGGTTCTCTTTATCCAGCTTTTTGTCAGACTGTAGTAATAGTCATGGCCCTCTCAGTGTAAGCTATTTTGAATATCTGTTGTTGGAATAATTGTGAGAAAACAGATAGCAGTAAATGAATGAAAATGAATCAGAAGGAACACATTGCTCCTGTGAAATTCAGTCTCCCAAGAGAAGATGTGTGTTCCTGCCTGTGGCTGTGATTATATCAATTCCAAAAGTTTTTCAGGTTGTTTATGAGCATATCCATGTACACAGAGCCAATTCTTTATTCTTCCTCCTATGGAGATATGCAAAATGGGCTGGAGCACTCTGAACAGTCAGGAAGAAACAGGTAGAACTGGATACACTGCAACGAACCCACTTGTAAAGAATCAGCATTGCTGAGACCCTGGCTCTCTCTGTACTGAGTTGCAGGCTCCAAGACCTGGGAAAACTAATCCATTCTGGACAGGCACCAGCAGTGGGCTGGCTCTGTGTTACACATAGGCTAATAAATCTTCCTGAAGGGCTGGGCAGATCCTCACACCAGCTGTTTTTTTACCTGCTGCTGCAGAGTGTCGTCCGTTGCTTTCGCTGTTGCTACCTGCTTTAGCCTCAGCACAACCAGCGGCGTTTGGCCTGACAGTTAGGAGTGACAGACAACAATCTTCATTGCTGTGATCTGTGTCCTCAGCCCGACTACTGTTCGCCTTGGCTAAGAAATTCCTGGCTGAAAAAGATGAGGAAATGTAGCAGGAAGTGACTTGCCAACAATTATGCAGGAGCTCCTTGGGGAGACTGGCAAGGAGAAGGCAGAGTCTCATTTGCTTTGCTGTGCACAGGACTGTGTTATGGATGTTGGCCTGTGGCCTTTGATCAGCTGGTGGCCAGACCACAACAGCAACTCGCAGGCAGGAGGATTTGGGCCAGTTTTCAGAGATGAGAATTCCTCTCTTGCCTCCTCTACCACTGAAATTTGTGTCTGGGATGAACACTGTGCTTTCCCCCCAGATATGATAAATGATTTAAAGTAAAAAACAAAAAAAAACTGCTCTTACTTTTCAACATGATGTACAGCAGTGCTTTTTAATTCCCCTTTGCAGAAATATGAGGACATCCGCAGGAGTTTAGAAATGTGCAGCGTTGAGAAGGATATTGATTTTTTTGTAAATTTACGCAAAACTGGAAGTTTGGCTCCAGGTAAGAGCTCAGTGTAGTCTCCTGAAGTAGTGCTGACTTGTTTCTCCTCTGCATGGTTTTGTTGCTCTGAGCAGTATCGGTTACAGTGAAAAAAAATGTTTCTACTGTCCTTCCATTTGTTCTCTGGCAAGGAGCACTAGTGCCTCTGCCACTCACATATCACTAGTCCCTGAAAACATCTCCCCTTTCTCTACTTTTGAAGTTTTTAAGCTGATCAGACATCTTTCCAGGGAAGGGGGGAAAGGCTTAGGGGGGAAGGGCATACTTCCTTTACAGGGAAGGGGGGAAAGGCATACGAACTGAATGTTTGTGTGGGCAGGTCTCTACCTTACTGTTGTGAATTTTTCCTAGCTCCTGTTGTTTATGAAAACTACTATAATGCACAGAGAAATGCAACACCCATGAGAAGTCCAGCTCCTGTACCTATATCAAGGTAAGGGATGTAATGTGCAATGAAGCTCTCAAAAAAAAAAAAAGTATATTCTTGCTCTCAGTCTGTTGGAATCCTGATCTGGGAGTGTCTTACGGTGTCTTGCTGTCTCTGGAAACAAATAGAGATCCTTTAAAGAGCCTTGGACTCCTAATCTACCAAGACTGATTGAAACCTGGGTTTGCTTGCGTGGTTCTCCTCTGCCTGCCTTATTGTCTGCCTAGCTGAGGAGGGCTGGACCAGTTGAAAACATGTTGTGGGTACAGGGAAGAACAGCATCTGCTACAGTGAGAGAGGACAAGAAAGACACCGTTCCAGGGCAGATGCTGGGCAGGGAGGGTGGAGTGAAGGATGCTTTTGCCACAGGGAAGAGGAGGATTCAGGGCTAAAGATTGTTGCTAAAGGTGAGTGTCCCACTTGGGCTGCTGAATCACTGTATGAGTCATGCTCAGTTACGACTGTCTAATGTCTCAGTCTGCAGGTAAAAATGTTACCAAGTGCACGTGTCATACCCCAAGGCTCCCATGTAAATGTTTTGCCAACTCATTGCTTTTTGGTTATTCTTTTTCTCCCGTGCTGTATCAGCTTTGATTCCCGTGTTTGCCAAGCAGGCTATTGATGGTTAACGAACCATGGAATGACTTGGAAATAGATCTCTGTAAAAGCCTGCCAAACATCTTGTCCTCTCACAAGCTCCATGTGGGGCGCCACACGATCACAGCAACAGCCTGAACAGATGTTTTAGGGAGAATACTGTAGCAGATGCTCAGCTTTGTGTTTCTTTCTATGCAGGAGGGGACCTTTACCACCCCCAGCCAGCGGGCCAGGTGAGTTATTGGGGGTGTCAGTGCTGACACTCGCAGTGGGACTGCAGTGGGACTCTGTTCCAGGTCTTAGGCAAATCTGCTCTTTAAGCCTCCAGTTATCCCTGCTTCCCATCCCTTTACCATGGCTGGACGGTACCTAGTGGTTTTGTCCTTTTGTAAAGTCCATCGAGCTCTTCCAAGCACTTCTGAGCAGGTTTAATATTTTTGTGCTGTGTTTTAGATGATCCTGATTATGTTACAGTCGATGGCTACAGCTTGATACATCACTAACAGCCGCAGTAAGTACTGGAATTCAGTGAAGACAGGATTTAACACGAGATGCAGCTATAGAGGGAGGGTCACAGAGAAAGAAGGGGGTGACACTTTGGGGTGACTGGCTGTAAGTGACAATCATGCCAGTCCTCCCGGCACCTGTTTTGGGCAGACACTGTCCTTGCTGTTCCGTAGGTTCTCCGGGCAGTACTTCTGAGCAGAAGACACTGTCTGCCTGACCAGCGTGGTAGAGGTGGCATGTTCAGCTGTTCCCAGCAACACAGCACTGAAGCGCTTCTCCATTTTAAGAAATCAGCTGGGGACTTTGATAATTATTTGTACATTCAGAAAGTGGCTACTAAAAAATCTGTTCCTTTCATCAGCAAATTCCCTTGACAGACATCTCATCTGCACACTCAGGGAAAGAAAAAGTATAAGCACTGGACCTGAACACAGGGGCATCTTCTGTGTCAGCAGAAGTTTTGATTTGAAGTCCTTTTAATGTACACTCATCTGGAAGAGCCTGCAACCTGTTACTCTCTAGATAAGTAATGTGTGCCGAGAGGAGCTCTCTGTGTGATGCTTTGGGCACCCTGCTTTGTGTTCAGAGCACACTTATCCCACTCAGGTCTCAGGTTATTCAAAGCTGAGGTTGCACTTTGGCCCATTTCTAAAGTTTTGTCTGTAATGATCATTAAGTTTACTAAAATTAAGTCCAGATTACAATGTCTCTCAGGAAGCTTATTTAGAGTAGTACCAAAGGTTACAACTCTGAACACAGATCTGGCTTTGCTGGACGTGCCCTCCAGGCAACTGAGAGTTGATTTATATCTTGCCTGGTGTAGCAGCCCTCGTACAGCCACATTTGGATACACATTGGTGATAGATCCACACTCAGAACCCAGTTTTGGGGGGAGCAATGGCATAAACAAACGGGAAATTGTCAGTTGTCTACCCCAATCCCTTCCTCCTGAGCTCTGATAAGCTTGACAGTGAAGTGTTTGTTCTGACCACCTTTCCTGTCTCCCAGAGACTCACTCAGCACTAATCCTGCAGGGATCTGCTTCTGTTCCCCTCTGAAGCCCATAGCAGAGTTTCCATTTATGGGTGGGCACTGGCTGGAAACAAACGCGGCTACTCATGCAGGCTTGGGGCCATGAGACTCTTTCCAGATCAGATCGGGGCAGGGAAAACAGGCTCTGATCAGGTCTCCTGCACGTCCCCTCTGTTCCCCTGTGTCCGGTGCCTGCTGTGATGCAGGAGTTCACATTTTTCAGAGCTGTTAGTGTCACCCAAGGGCCTACGCGGAGTGCGACTTAACAGCCCCCCACCGCCTTGTGTCGATTAGACATAGGGGCCATGGCAGCTTTTTACGTCTCTAACCCCGGAGCGTTTACGTCTCTGGAGCGACGAGGATGATTCTCCGTGCAGTGTATGATGCTCTTCCCGCTGCATCCGCGTGACCGAGCCCGTCCCCTGCCGAGCTTTGCTCCGTTTCCTCGTGCGGAGAGGCCCGCAGCGAGCTCCCCATCCCGCCCGGAACGCGGTGTCAGGAACAGCTTCTCCTGTGCTTCCCGAGGAGCCCGGGCCGAGTGTTCCCCTGCAGGAGGCTACCGCAGCTTCAGCCCTTTAAATAAATACTGTTAAAATAACAGCTCTGAGGCACGTTTTTGAGATTTGACGCGTTGCTTCCTGTGCCGTTCATTTCCCGAGGGGTCTGGCACCCCTCTTGGTTTTCTTTCTCTGGGGGTGTTGGGACGTGCAGCTCCTCCGTCACCTTAATGTATCTTCCTTAGCCACCTTAACGCAGACTCGTATCCTTATACTGGCCGAGCTGCTGCGCTTTGTCCCTCCGCCGCCGCCGTAGGCGCCGCGCTGCTCATTGGCCGCGCGCGGGGCCGCGCCCGCCCCC
>VZSV01000045.1:564624-578988 GCA_013398735.1 Nothocercus julius
GGGGGACGGCGGGGGATCTCGGAGCTCCTGCCGCATCGTTCCGTTTGCGTGCTCGGTTATGTCGTGTGGCTCCCTCAGAGCTGGAGGGGAGAGCCCGGCTCTTCCCGGTTTCGCTTTTTGGAGACAGACAAATATCCGCTGTTTGCAAAGGCCTCTTACCGCATCTGTGTTGATTTCTGGTAATAATTAACGCTACAGACTGTGCTTTTGGAAGGGGATTAAAATATCCTCTTCAGACTGCTCGAAACTGAAAGCGAATAATCTCTTAACAATTTAAGTTTGTCACTTTTTTTTTTTTCTATGTTTCTAGCATGTTTTGAATATGTGTTTGAGTTGAGTATTTTGGTAATTGTAAAAGATTGCATGATGATCTTAGCTGTAATTTGCAGATATTTTCCAGACTTCTCTTTGTCCTCAAATCAGTATTTTTGAAAATTTTCAGTACCTTAAAATATTTTGATAAAATTTAAGATGAGTTTACAGGTAGTTTACTGTGGTAACATCTAGTGGCTTTTTGGAGAGGTCAGGTTCCTGCTACTTTGGTTGTTTTACACATTAATAAGAGAGACTCAGTTCTGGAATGTTTATAGCTTTTTTTAGTGGAGAAATGCTGAAGCATCATTCCAGAACTGACCAAGAAAATAGACATTGATAGATAGTCCTCAAAGAGGAACTCAGGAACAAGGATCTGTTTGGTGCATTTTTTTTTTTTAATCTTCATATTCTTCATAATATTATGAAAATTACCCTGGTTTGGGGGTTTTGGGGGTTGTGTTGTTGACAAGGATTGCTTGTGATGACCGAATTTGAGATGTGTGGGGGAGGTATGTGTTTGTTAGTGACTCTGTTAGTTTATTTCTAGGAAAAAAAGAAAGTAAGTAACGAAGAGCCCAAGATCCAAGAGCCTGATGATGTCTTCCTCCCTCCTGTGGCAGAAGCGGCTTCTCAGGCCGGTAAAGCGCAAGTGGAGCATCCTGAAGGATTTACAGAAATCCAGCTCGATGATGGAGCAGAGGACAGAACTGTGAACAATGTGTATGATGCTCCCTCGAGTGCTTCAACCTTGTCAAATGAAGGATCTTCAACGGTGGCTTCAGGGCCTCCAGCAGCAGCAGAAGAGCCCCAAGCCTGTCCCTTACATGAGGAGTGTGGGGAGGATGTTGAGAAGAATGGAGAAAACAGGCTGGGCAGAACCCAGAGGCTCTGCCCTGCGGAGGCTCTTGCCAGTCACTCAGGAAGCTGCGACATGTTGGGCAGTTCCTCTTGTTCCGCGGCTGCTGCCTCTCGTACACGAGTGGATTTTGTACAGGACAAAAGAACCGAAAGCATCCGAGATGTTAAAAGCCCTGTTGTCCCTTCCTTGGAGCCACTTCCTGTTAACGTATCCCAGGCCTGTGAGAAATCCAAAGTGCGATTGCAGCATCCCAGACTGAAACCCATTTATCCAGACTTGTCAGCTGAATTGTCTTACGAGAGACCGACAGTGGTAGCTGTCAAACCTCTTTTGCACCATGAAAAGTTGTACCCGGAAATCCCAACCGAGCCAGAGCTGGTGCCATTTACCAGAGAGCAGCTGAAGATTTTTGAGCCATGCTCATGGCTGGAGAATGTTGACTCCTACACGGAAGAATTTGAGAGTGTTGCTCATCAGGACAGGCACGAGTTCCACGAGCTGCTCCTGAACTACATGCGCTGTCGCAAGCAGCTGCTGCTGGCTGAGGCTGAGCTGCAGGCCCTGGCGACAGACTGCCAAAACGCCAAGGGGAGACTATGGACGTTTAAGGAGGAGCAGAAGACTGTGCAGGTGCTGCTACTGAAAATACTTTTGAACCCAAACTATTTGGACCTCATTCTGGACATGAATCTTGCTTGCTGTATTTCGGCTGGTGTGTTGTGAAAGAGATGGTTGCCTCTGTTGTTCTTTCTTTTCACGGTCCTGGTGACACCCCCCTACCCCAGTACTTAAGAATATAATCCTGTTGATGTTTAAGGTGGTCTGTTCCCTAGTTTAAACTATGACAAACATAGGATATTGCAGTCTCTGCTAATGATCTCTGCTGTCTGTAGTCATTCGGAAGGGCACAGCTAATTCTCCTTGTTGTATTGGGTCAAATTTGTGCCAGCTGCTGCTTCAGTTGAACATGAGGGATCTGTGGTGGGGTGGGACTGTAGCCAGTATTTCACAGTGACTGTAGCGGTGTTTCTGCCTGTTGCATCTGGGCTGTAGTGGTAATTTTCACTGACGTCATTCCTGGTTGTCCTGCAGGCAGTGGTTGTGGGGCGGTAGAATTTAAGACCTGCTTCTGGTCACACTGCTATTCGAAGCATAGGGAGTGCAAGATGCATCCGCTTCATATAGCTGTTGCTCCATAAGGATAACTTACAAGTTACAGCTCCCGCTGGGCTGACCACTCTAGCAGCATTGGTGCCTGCAAACCGGAGCTCCCTGGGGAGGCTTTTGGTACATGCACCAGAGAAGTCTTTCCCAGACTTGTTCTCTGTAACTTGTTTTTGAACCTGGTGATTGTGGGAGCAGTGGAGCTGCTGCTCTCATGCTGCTTGTGGCGAGTTCTGGTCACTTGATGGCTAAAACCATCATGTATGGGGCTTTCCGTGCTTTTCCCTAGAGATAAGAAGATGTAGAGGGACCTCCACTGAGCAGATTTGAGTCTTTCTTTTTTTTACAAAAAAATGTAATGAAGCTGTGCCACAGAAAATTATTAGACTTCCAGTTTTGCTTTTATCAGTTTCTATGTTCTTTAATTTTAACTTCACCCTTGCATCTCCCCTGGCCAACATGAAGTTTGCAAAGCTCTCTGGCTTGCTGCTTACTTTATTCCCTCCCAGTTTACTGTTTGCTGGGTATGTGTGCATAGTTCTTTTTAATACCAATTCAAAACTCTTGTTTTGCATAAGTTGTTAGAATAAGAATACTTGCAAGCCAGGCTTCCTGAGTGTGTACTGCAAAGAACATTTTGTGTTTGCATGAAGAATAACAGAGATGCTAGATATTGTTGTTTCCTTATGCGAAGAAGTTGGAGTAGGGATAGAGAGAAATTATTCTCAGCCTTCAGATTCCAGGGAAAGTTAGAGTACAGTTCATTTGAGAAATGTTAAATGTGTTATGGGGAATTACTAATAAATATTGAATTGTAGGAGCCTATGAAAGCTTTTAGCTTGTGTCTATGTTTTGTCTTTAAAACAGCAGAGCTGGATATTTATGAAGATATATAAACCAAGAAGCAGTTACTCTCGTCTGGGGGTAGAATGATCTGGTTTTGTTAACGTCTGACACTGATAAAGACAGGTCACTTCACCTGATGTCAGTTCCTAATTTTGTGTTATTGGGGGCTAGAGAGTCTAGATTTTTTTTCCCTGAAGTCAGGGATCTACTGCATCTTCAGCAGTCAGGAGCTCTGAAAAATAAGTATTATAAATAGTAAGTATTGTAAAAGTCTATTTTTTAAAGTATTGTTATTTTTTTTTAAGAAAAAAAAGCCCAGATTTTTGTCTTTTGTCATTTGCAAAGTGGCCACTCTCATGAAAATTTAAATATCTCTTGAGTGGGGGGTTATGTCAGGGTTAATTTCTTTAAGCTCGCTTAACCAAACAAAATGCCAAAAAACACTTACATAAAACAACTGTTTTCCTTTCAGGGTGTCTGTGCAGATCAGTGCAAAGTGTCAGGTCACCATCGCTATCAGACGGTGGAGATGAATGAGAGCGTGTTGGGGGAACTGAGAAAGCTCTTCGAAGCCAAAGCAGAGCACGTGCACCAGACCCTGGCGCTCCACTTGTACACCTCGGTGCTGTCCCGCTTGCAGGTGGAGTCGTACATCTACAGGCTGCTCCACAGCTCGTCCCTGCTGAGATCCGTGGCTCTTCAGCAGCAAGAACAAGGTGTGTTGCTCGCCTGGACAGCTGCCTGTGCTGGCAGGGTGCTGAACGCCTCATGTGTCTCGAGTTCTGGGCTTCTTTGGTGGGTTTTGTATATCGAGTGTTTCTCCTCTGATACCTGTTCTTTTTATGTAGTGATCAGTGAAACTCTTGCTAAAAAGCAGTAGTTCTCTTACCTAAGTCTCCTGTAGAGTAGAAGTTGAATGCAGGAGTGTCACTTTCTGCCTGGGCTGTCTGCAGCTCCTGATCACCCTGGGTGGGATGGGACACCCCGGATCCAGTCTCTTGTCAAAGGCAACTACAATCTCTTTTCCAGATAGATTTAAAATAGTCTGTAGTCAATTTGGGGGGAGTCTTGCTGCTTTACACCTCTGGGAAGGCTGCTTGAAATCTCACAGCTTTAATTCTTAGATATCTTTTTGCTTTTTGTCTTAAGCAAACTCACAATTTGGGCTTGTGGCAGTATCATCTCTTAGCTGAAATATCCTCTCCACTGTCTCTTTATTCTTCCTGGTCCTCCCCCAGCTTCAGTTGTTCATATGTATGGTAAATAAGCTGGTTATAACAAAGGCCACGTTGAAGGGAGGCTTTTTATGAGAGTATCTGCGGTATATATATGTACATTTTCTTTGTAATTGCTTAACTATAAGATTAAATAAAATAATTAAGGAACCTTCTCTGTCAGTTCTAGAGAGCTGCTATGTTGAAATATCTCGGTAGTAATAGATACAGAGAGAGGATATTTTCTGTGTCATCTCCAAACTGCTGCTTATACTCCTGCTGTGAGAGTTGCTCATAAAAGCTGCTTGATTCCTTTTTTAACTTACAGTTTCAAAGCAATCAGAAAATCTTTCTTCAGACTTGAGCCACTTGAAAGAATGTGTCAGCGTCCTGTTCAGTTTCACTCGGAGAGTAATCGAAGACCCTCAGTTTCAAAGTGACCTTCTCACTTGGCTGCGGAGACTGGTGAGGGAGCGAGCCTTTGCTCGAGCACCTGGGATCAACTCGGAAGTCTTTCCTGAAAGTTACTGTTTGTCCCATGTGCAATCAGTTCCTGGATTTTTTTTTTTTTTTTTTTTTCTAATTGGGGAACATAATCTGTTGCTGAATCTTTGAATTCCCTTGTCTGATAAAGTCAGTGGAGATGAACAGTCTTAATGATGTCTGGCGTATGAGTGGACCTGAGTGTTTTAATGGATACTGAGCATTACTGTTCTTTTAGGAGACTGAGGCTTCAGATTTGGGAAACTTCTATTCTTACTCACTTTTAAGTAAATTAATTCCTTTAAAATGTTACTACTAAAACTTCAATTCCTTTAAGACTTTCCTATACCAAAGCAAATGGTGTAGGAAATGCTGTAATTTGTAAGCCAAACAGCAGTGTCTCAGTATTGTTCTCCTATTGCTTGCCCTGAAAAGTAAGGCCTATTGGAAAGTGTGAGAAATCAAAAAGCATTATTTGTTTAGCAAGACTGTGAAAGAATGAACTTTGAAATTATTTCCAAACTTCCTGTGTACTCTCCTTTTAGGTGGCAGTGTTACAGAGAATTGGCTGTCCAGGGGACCATCTCTTCCTCCTGAACCACATCCTCCGGTGTCCATCTGGGATCAGTGAATGGGCTGTTCCTTTCATTCAGGTGTGAATGTTTAACTCTTTATTTTTGCGAAGTTGGAGTGGACTGGGTAGGAGAAGTTAATGTCTGATAGCAAATCAGTCCCCTGTGATTGCTCCATGTTTTTGGGTGTAAAAAAACAAGCGAGGAGACTGTCTGTATGCATGTTATCTCAGCTACAATAGGAAACAGCCTTCCCTGACCACCTGTCGGCTAGGGAGACTCAAAAGGGAGTTTAGGATTTAAGGTGTGACACCAGCAGACTGTGGGAGAACTTCCAAGGAAAAGGGAGGAGAGTTGAAGCAGTACCTGTATATGAGACAAGTAAGACTGGAGTCAGCTCTCTGAGGTGTAAGGGATGAGTGAGAACAGTTTCGAAATACTGCATGTTAAAATGGGCTAATTAGCAGGCTAATTAGTAACGCAAAGAAATATGCTCACTTGGTAGAGATCGGAGGGAGTGAAGATGTCCATAGGCAGCAGAGCATTTTTCAGAGCAATGTTTTTGCCTTTTTAAGACAGTAATGTATTGTAAATCTCACTGTAGGAAGAGGGTTGCGTATATGGGAACAGGGAAATGGCGAGCAATAGAATAAAAGGGAAACCGAAGGCAGCATTTTAACTCCCCTGTAGCTGAACTCCCCACTTTCCCTCCTGGTCTTCATATGCATATGAAGGGAAGAGAGAGGTTGAGAATTGTCTTTTACGCATGCTTTTTCTTCTGAACAAAAAGCTGATAATGAGTATGAAACTGACAATATTGATTTATCTGGTAAAACTGATTGCCTTTTGTTTAACTTTTTTTTTCCCCCTCAGATCAAGGTCTTGGATAACCCATCAGGTGTCTTTCATTTCATGCAATCTCTTGCCTTGCTTATGTCTCCTGTCAAGTAAGTGTGAAAAACAAGATTTCCTAAACATGTTCTGAGTATTTAATAGTAGAAAACATAATGACACAGGGTCTACTTAAACAGTTGTGGAAGCCTGATGCGGGCAAAGTCATAAATGCAGGCACTAAGAGATTCATATTGAATTTTTTATTCACCTCAGGATACAGCCTTTGCAGTACATTACCCTCCCGCACGCAGTAAAATAAAGCTTTTTCATCTGTCAGATAGTCAGTGGTAGCTGACTTTACTGCGTATTTGTTATTGTGAACTCCGAAATAAAATTCTAGACAATGCTTCCGCAGTTACACGCAGGGAATACTGTCTCTGCAACAAAAATGCCTGAATAAAAGGTTTGCATAGTTGGAGCATATATTGGTTGTGCTCTTTAATTTTTTTCTCTATGCTTTTTTTTTTTTTTTTTCTCCCCTCTTACCTAGAAGGAATCAGTAATGGTTGGAAAAGCTAGTTGTTGAAATCATTTATGAGTGAAAACTGCTGCTAAAGTGCTTCATATAAAACTTACCCTAAAACAAGGGCATAATCAGTGCCATCTTTGAATTCTTCTTTAGGCATTAGCCATTCTCTTTGCTAGAAATTAGTGTGTGGGGATGATCCCTCCCTTGGGGATGCTGACTGCAGTAGGAAAGTTGTTAGTCCCTGGCTTGGACACACTGAGATTGTATCTGTTGAGACAGATAGACAGGTTTTTGGTAGAAATGATAGTTCCAGAGAGTCAAACTGTTGGCCCTTAGGGGAAGTGGGTTGATACTTGCCTGATACAGTTGTGGCATGCCAAGAACAAGTTTTAATTCTAATTTTAGTTTGCAAAACTGGTATCTTAAAGCTTGTGTAGCATTTGTAAAATGTTCGTATCATCAGGGTGTGAGCTGGGGACTCTCTTTTCCCCTCCGCTCTGTGACCACTGAGGTGACGTGCTGCCAGTGTCTTGTGGCAAGATGTGCAGAGTCCTAGATAATAATAAGCAAAATGTTACGATTTTAACTTTTTATAAAGTTTTTTTGCACGTACATTTGATTTCCCCGTATATCTATACAATTAAGAATTTATGCAGCATACTGAAACTAGTATCCCAGCTTTAGAATGATCTGATCTATGTATTTTTTTTCTCTGTATTTTGTCAAATTAGCAGCATTGGAAGTTGAAACAAATGTGCCTTCCCATTTGAAGAATGCTAGAAAAATAAGTGAATGTTAGAACAGGGCAGTTCTTAACATGCCAAAATGCATTCAGACAGACAGACTTGACTCTCCCTGCCGCTCTTGGAGCTCGCTTGACATAAAGCAACTCTGGTCTGGAAGTGGTTTAATTGTGGTAGCTCGGTGAACCTTATTAATTCTATAATTCTACTAATAATATAATTTTTGTATAATTTATTAATAATGAGCTAATTAATATTTTTATTGATTTTATCCTGATGTCTGGCTTGGGGAGGAGCTGTGGAGAGGAGCAATCACCCTATTCATCTTTGATTCAATAGAGGACATCTTTAAACAGTCGTTGTAAATACCTCTTCTGTGAACTATAATTTCCCTTAATTTGAATTCTGAATTTTTAGTGTAGACAAAGAATAGTGTTATCTCTTGCATATTTAGTGTGACTTGCTATAAGGATGATAGTCACTTAGGTTGTGCAGAATATTGCTTGGAAGAGTGAAAACTGAATTGAGACATCGAATTGATGTGTTTTGTATGGCTTCTATGACTTCAAGGTATTTGGTGTACTTGATGCTTTCTTGTATTTCTTTTAAAATACTTTATTTTAACTAAGAATTAACTAAATTCAGAGTTTTTTTTTTTCTAATTTTTCAAAATTTGATTTTCACTTTAAATGGATTTATATCCTTAGAAATCGGGTGGACTTTATGTGCCATATGAAACCAAATGAGAGAAAGACTTCCTCTTCATCCGGAAAAGAATCAGGAAACTGGATACTAGTAGATGAAGGAGGAGAAGAGGTACAAAAAATAACTGTTTTTTTTTTTTTTCCATGATGTCTTTATTTAAGCCTACTGTATTGATTTTGTGAATTGGAGGAAGTAAAGCTGACTCTCATTCAGTTATAAAGCATCATTTTAAATATAGACCTCTTTTTGTCTCCCTATAGCTTTGTGGTGTGGTTGCAGGTAGTTCATGGCATACTGGAAACTGGACGTTTCCATTAATGAATATTAACAAGTATAAATTAAACTTTATGGGAACTATTGCAAAAGGAGGGAAAAACACAATTTAAGGCAACATAGTGGATTTCAAAGTGTTTGTACAATGCAAAAGTGGATGGGCATTTGAATATGTGCTCCCCTTTAGGGGTTATGTTGGACTGCCACTGGCTATGTTATGGGTAGCTCTGTTTCCTGGTTGATGAGCCCTGTTAGGCAAACATGCAAGCCCAAATTTAGGGACCTCTGTGTGTGTAGGAGACTTCAGTTGGCCTTTTTTATGTGCTTTATTTCTTTACTCATGCAAGGAAACTGGAATTAGTACAATAGCCATGTCCTTCTGCCATGATTTTTATTGGGGAAGATATTAAAAGCTAAATTTGTCTGCAGGATGAAGATCCTGAAACAAGCTGGATTCTGCTTTTGGAAGATGATTTGATTGTCCTGTTGTCACAGTTTCCTTTTCGTGAACTGTTTCAGCAGTTCCTCGGGATCAAATCTGGAGGTAAATTAGTGGCTAAAGGAGTTTGTTTGCTTTTATTTTTTGATGTTTTTGAATATATTAATAAAACAGCCAAATAGGCTACTCTTTTGAGAGATGCTCTTCAAAATGAGGAATAAACAAACATGCACAAATAACTTGCAGGCTAAATAGATAACTGAAGGTTGAACGTTTTGGGGACTAGCAAGTTCATAGCAATGCCAGCATGATTAGAGTCCTTCCCTTTAGTTTGAATCTGCTCCTGAGATATATTCACAGATGTGCTTTCAGAGCTAATCTTTTCCCCCTGGCCTGGTAGCTGTGGTGTTACAGATGTTACTGTGATTTTTCTCCAATTACTTGGTGTCTTTTTTTGCTTCCCTAATATCTGGGCAAGTACATGAAGATATTGCTTGATGGAGACTTTGCAATCTGCATAGAGTGATTTGTACTTTCATATTTAAGTATTTCACTTGAGAATGAATGCTCTCCTTTTTTTATTTTATTTATTTTTTCCTTTTTTAGGTGCATATTTTCCTGAAAAAACAACTCCCCACGAAATGATGAAGATTTTTGCTTTTGCGAACTCCTTAATAGAACTTCTGTCTGTAGGGCTGGAAACGTTTAACAGAGCCCGTTACAGGCAGTTTGTGAAACGAATTGGTCGGTTGATCAAGTAAGAGCTTATGTCCTCTGTTATGAATGCATCTCTACATACTGCTACTTTTCCATTTCTGGGGAGTCTTCCATTGCAGAAGAAAATGTGTTTCTCATAAGATGTCTTGTTCATAATTTCTCTTTCTGGTTTGAAACTCAGAGCTGCTACTAAAACATAAACATCAGCTCTTGGGTGACCCTTGTCCTCACAGTAGTGTTAGCTGATCTGGGAATCTGAAGATTCAGAGTCCTTAACTCCAGAACTATCTATGTGGTGGGGAGTAGCAGGGTCTAAATACTGTGGCAGTAAGGAAATGTAATTGGAAAAGTTGCTCTTTATTATTAAATCTTTAGCAGTCGCTTAATAGATCCTGGCTAGAATGATTATGTTTTCTGGCTTAACGGTATCTTTCTTGAAACAAAATTCAGGTTTTATTTTTGTGCTATACTGAGTAAGTTAGTGTGGTAATAATTACTTGTGTCTGGGCTTTTTGCATGTATAGCAAGTTCAAAAGGTAAGATTGCTTTAAGGATTAAAAGATCATAAAAGCTTGATTTAGTGTAACAGAATATGCTTTGCTTGCAGAACTAAGAGGAGGATAGTACTGGAGTTCATAGACTAAACTTGTCCGAAGAGGTTGGAAAAGTACATATTGTTTATACAGGAATCTCTTAGAAACCAGAGGGCAGAGGCTTAAACTTGCTTATCTCGTAACTAAACTCTGGCCTGGTTGCATGTGTCTGTTTTTATACTGTGTTGATCTTTCAACAACTCTTTCTCTGTCTGTCATGCAGGATGACACTGTGTCATGTGAGTGACCACTGGGCCCAATACATTAGCTGCAATAAACAGTATGGATCAATAGGACATCCCTACTCCATGGAGAAATTGCAGCTAGAGTTTGATGAGCTGTTTTTTAGAGCTGTTCTGCATGTTCTGAAGGCCAAAAGGTAGGCTGTTCACTGACTGATACCAAAATACTGCACTGAAAAGCCAAATACCTTGGAAAAAGGACTATGAGAAAAGCTCATGCTGAATCAGTTCCTTCACCCTGATATGGATATCCACCCTGACTGGATACTGGCTTTGGCAATAGCTTTAGTATTTACTCTTAATGATTTAAACAAGTGTAATATGCAGGATTTTTCAACTCACTGGTAGTATCAAGATGGGCATGAATTCTAAGCCCTGATTCTAAGCATCAGACATGGGGAGCTTGCTAAGCTCCTTCTCTCAGAATGAGAGGTGCTGAGACACATTTGCCCATTACCAATTCTGTAGGTCAGAGAATGTCTTCTTTTTAAGCTTTTGGTTTTAACAAGGCAAACCACTTTCTCTCTTGCCTTTGCAAATCTGACAGGTTGGGAGTCTGGTTGTTCATGTCCCAGATGCCTTATGGAACTTTATCCAGCCATATGCTTTGGAAGCTCTTCTTCGTCATGCACTGCGCGGAGAGCGAGCACCTGGAAAAACTCTGCTCTAACTTGGAGCCTGCTGACTGCAAGCAGAGACTCAGAGGTAGGATCCCTTTGCTCAGCCCAAATAGCTGTGCCCTGTGATGGAAGTGTTTTGAAGAAGTGGATGAAAATAGAGGTCTTAAGAGGTTTTTATTTCTTGCATTTGTACACAGTCAGCAAACATTTAAGGCAGTTTGCTTGGCTCAGGACAGGGGCATCAAGAGTGTAGCTATGTATCTTTATATAGCTGGTGTGTTTTGGCTGGCCAATGTCACTCAGAAACTGAGTGGGAATACAGATTTTTCTCCCCCCTCCCAAATTCCAGTTTTTTAGTATAGGATCTCATGTATTTGTTTCAGAGCATAGTAGAATGCAGTGGGTTACAGTTCTGGCAGTAGCAAGTCATTTTTGGTGGAGCTGTGTTTCCCATCTAGCTAACTTTTATGCTTTGAAGTCTCTGGTGTGCTGATGCAGGGTGTTTTTTTATCCTTTTCATTCTAATGGCTGGGTTATGTCAGCATGTCTATGTCTTTCACAAATGTCTAGATGGGGAAATTCCTTCAGTGAAATTTATCTAATCTTCTGAAATAAAATTGTTTGACTGACACTTAGTGCTGACTTGGTCTCCCATAAGTCATACCCTAAAAATCCTTGGCATTAATGTTCTGAGGTGGGAGAGGATTTTTATTTGTCTTCTTGGATTAATTTTGGGAAGTATTACTAGAGGTGCATCTAGAGGTGCTAGCAAGGCTTGGACATTGGTGGAAGCTTTAGGCTTGCCTGTGTAAAGGCAGTAGAACAGCTGCTTTTATGAATAGGCAGAATCAGTGTAATAAAATGAACTGAAGCTCTGGAGAGAAGTTCTTAGGACAACCTCTGGGGTTAGGACCAGCTTTGGGGTGTCTGAACCTGAGCAGTGGGCTGTAGTATAAACGTTTGGGTTGAGAAGAAGAGTAATTGGGTCAAGTAGCAAGTGCTTGGTGAAGATGCTGTTGCTGTGCTCTGAAGCTGTGGGACTTAGATGGAGCCTGTCATCTTCCTCCCCATCCTTCAGTCCCACAGTGTGGTTCAGTGAGTGTTTTTGTGTATGACATCTTGTCCACTACCTTAAAAATGTCCTTCCCAACTTCTGCTGTTAAGGTAGAAGGTGAGATGAGAAGAAAAGGGGGATGAGTGGATGGGGCAGAGACTGCTGCAGCTTCTTAGGTGTATGTGTCAAGAATCTAGTTTATTTTATTATATGGAGAAGACTTAGATTGCACAAATCTCCAGTGCATTCTTCATGAGATGTGTTGGTGGTTAAGTCTCATCCTCTCAGATTGAGGTACAGGTGCAGAATTGTTGAAAGCACTTGAAGCAGAATGTAGCTGAGGTGGAAGTGTTTAATGTCAGCTGTGCTAACTGCACGTGGCTCTGTGGATTGAGTAGTTGAATACTTCTGTGAGTGCTTTTTCAGTATATTCAACTGCTGTGATGAGATCCTGGGAACCATTTCTGCTGGTATGTTAAACTACAGAGGAAGCAGACCACTAGGCAAATCCTTTTACAGCCCAGATGCAGCTTTCAGTGCTTCCTTTATCTTCAGTTTATTGTTAAGTAACAAGGTCTGTGCTGAAAAGCATTTTTTTTTTTTTTTTTTTTTTGAAGTGCTGTTTTGTGGTAGCCCTTGGAGAAATCAATGGAGATGCTTTCAGTACCCTCTTATATTCCCTATTTCAGTTGCTGCTTGAAATCATGGTATGTGGAATGTGCAAAGCCTCTTGATCAAAACTTCTCTGCTCTGCCTGAGTCTGTGCTCGGTTTTCATCTTCCTTTGACTGTAGCACTAGTTAACTCTTAAATTATATGAAAGGATTCAGTTTTAATCTCTGGAGCTAATTGCTACGATATGTAATGGAAGCTAAAACCATAGCAGTATTTTTAGAAAGCATAGAGATCCAAGCAGATCCTCCTATGAATGATTAACTCTACCTAATTCAAAATTAACATTAAATTGAATTCTAGCCATTTTAAAAACAATCTTAGTTTTCATCATGATTTCCTGCCCTATTTGGTGTCACATGTGGGCACATGGTTCCATCACTAAACAGTATGATATTTTTTCACACTTTATTTCAAACAGCTGGTACCAATAACTCCTGAAGGTAGGATGCCAATTTGCAGATCATTAGGGATGGTAATTCCTTTCCTTTTAATTCCTTCTCTAGGATTGGACTGTGAGTATATGCAGAAGTATTGATCATCTACTTTCTGTAACATTTCACTTTTGTTTCATGTAATTTCTTTTTTTCTAGATCCGGAGCACCTAGAAAGTTTTGAAAAGTATTTGAAATCAATGAACTGCTCAGAAGAAATTTGTCTGCTCACCACATTTGCTCAGATGGCACAAACCAAACGGGCTGATGTGGATGAGGATTTTATCAAAATGATTGTTCTGGAGATATATGAGGTGAGTAATATTACTGAATATGCCCTTGCTCTTTCTGTCAGTGAAAAGTGGGAAGCATTTCTCACCTCCGTAGCTTATAAACCTCACAAGTAGCTCTCTGTGTCATGGCTGACTGATCTATACTTGTTCTGTTTTGGGAGAGAAAACGTTTGTTTGATTTTGGTTGTTTCTTTCCATGGTTCTTCTCTTTCACATCTAACTTAAAGCTCTGAAATTCCTGGTGTTTATTCTCTCTTTTTCTTGTTGTTGTTGTTAGTATGTTCAATTTTGAACATTGTTATGACACAATGTCAAAAAGAATGAAAAAATAATTTCATTAACTGTTTTAAATGTTAGGAAAATCTGTTTCAGTATTGGTATTTACATTTATCAGCCTTGTTGTCCACGATCTGCAAGAGTGATTTGGTTCTGTATTCTCGAAAAGATGTTTCACTGCAGTAGTGGTGCTTGATTCATTGCAGTATCAGTGAAGGCCAACCATAATGAGCAACTCTTCTCTGCTGATCTCAGGTGTCCTACGTTAGTCTCTCCACGAGAGAGACATTTTCAAAAGTTGGTCGGGAACTCCTGGGGGCCATTGCCAGCACCCATACACAGATTATTTCCGTACTGCTGGATCGAGTTAGAGGCACCATTGAAACAGTTGGGATGGTAAGTGCTGATCTCTGTCACTTGAAGTTACCCACTTAAAACTAGGAAGAGACCCTACCCTACCAGGCAGTGTTATAAGATACAGCTTGGTA
>VZSV01000045.1:579131-595289 GCA_013398735.1 Nothocercus julius
TGATGATCCTTTCGTATTAAAGGCTAATGAGCCTTTTGTTCTGTTTTCTGTCCTCAAAGGTTTCTTTGTATCTGTTCAAAGAACTGCCACTGCACCTGTGGAAGCCTTCTTCATCTGAGATAGCACTGATTCGTGACTGGCTATTAAATAACAGTCTAACCACCGTGGAGAATAAGCTAGCCTGCATCATCCTGGAAGGTCTGAACTGGGGATTTGGGGAACATGTAAGTATGAAAAACACAGCAGGCCTGACATCTGGGTCAGTTCTTGAGGAAAAAAGTATTATGCGATCTAAGATTATAGTATGGTTTGGTGAAAACAGTTAAAATTACATGTTTATGATAAACTGCTTTGTGTGCATTTGAAAGCATTGGCACTGCAAATTTTGCATGATTTTCTAGCGTTCTTCCTGAAGGTTTGTTTGTGTCATCTTTTAATCTCAGCTGCATCACTACTAAAAAGTATCTAAACAGGTGTTTCTGCTTTCTTAATGAGAGGAAACAGTTGAGGGGACAGTTTTTGTGAGTCACTCAACTAAGGGGATATGTGGGTGCAGAAACAGCGGAATCTTCAAGCAGTGCATATGACCCTGGTGTAACTGTAGTTTGCAGGATTAGATCCAGGTGTGTTTTGTACAGTTCAAGAAAACTCATAATTGAAATAAAGAAGCTCCAAATTTCTGAGTGTGATTTAAAAGACTGGAAAGTATTCCAGAAAATAGATTAGTCCAGGAGCTCTGTCTATTCAGGATGCAATTCAGATCAACTTTTTCCTTCATAGAAACAGAAGTTAATTTGGGCAGTCCTGTTGGCTGTGTTAAAAGAGTAGATTTTTGTTTACATTGAGGTATTTCAGTATTTTGATATGTATATCGGATTGTACTAAACTCTTCCCTTTGCTGTGCTCATACTCTGAACACGAACCTTGCTTTACTTTTGTCCCTCATTTCTTGGTCAGCTTCTGAAAATGGGGGAATGGTGGGTTCTGGGAAAATCTGGGGACTTTGATGTGCAAAGTCATGTTGAAACCTGTTGATAAGCGGAAAAATAGATCTTTAAAATGGCAATTGATAAGAGGAATTAGTGTTTTGATACAATTTGTAACAGTATTTTTTTTTCCTTTTTTTGGTAGTTGGTTAGTGTTTTTTGTTAGTGCAAATGAACAGTAGGGTTTTAGAGACCTTTTTAAGTGAAGTGAAGTTTGATGTGATGATTTTTTTCTAGCAGGATGCTCTTCATCTGGATCCAGCTGTCCATTCTGAAGTTGCATTGCTGGTGCTGGAAGCGTATCAGAAGTATCTCCCCCAGAAGCCATATGCTGGGCTGCTCTCTGAAAGCATAAAACAGGTATTTCCTCTTCAGAATTACAAGGAATAATTTATTGCTAATGAGAGAAAAGCTTTTTTTTTTTTTTTTTTTTTTTTTTTTTTTTTGCTTTCGTTAGTACTAGAGCATCATAAAATACCAACTCTTTGGGGATTTGTGCAGCCATAATGCTATCTTAAAATAATACTGTTAGTCTTAAAAGCTGAATGTCTATTCCAGAAACAAAATTTAAATTTGTCCCCTCCTTCAGCTTGCATTGTTATGCAGCCTGTAGTTACACAGTTACAAGGAGGTTTTTCAAAAGGACCTTTTACCCTTTCAGAGTTGGACAATACTTGCTTAATGAAAGACCATTTAATGTTACTAGTGAATGTGACACATCCTTCCTGTGTCTCCTGTGTTTACCTTATTTGAGGCCTCAGTTACTAATCTCTCTTAAGCTTTTCAGTAATTATCAATGCTGTATTACCTGAACAACCTGCAAACAGAGGGGTTGGGGTGAGCAAGAACATGAAAATAGAGATTTGAGCTAAGCTTGGCTGTGTGGGGTGCTGCTTTGGGAGTCAGGGGGCTCCTCTGCGGTGCCCTGGCTCCTAGATGAGCCCCGTGCTCACCGCAGTGCCGCTTTGCTTCCCCTCATTCCTGTTGCTGCTTCGTGTTTCAGGTCTCCTACTTGGCCAGCGTTGTTCGTTATGGAGAAACACCAGAGACCTCCTTCAACCAGTGGGCGTGGGGCTTGGTTCTGAGGCTGAAGCTTCACAGGAACGACCGCGGCCTGCGGCAGGGCTGGTCTGCGAGCGCCGCGTCCCCTGGCGCGCCCGACATGGCCGAATCCGTCGCGCTGCACCCGCTCCTGAAGGCCGTCAAGGCCGGGATCCCGCTCGGCTGCTACCTGGCACTGGCAATGACTGCGCTTGGCCACAGGCGAGTGCTTCTCCTTGCTGAGCATCCTGCCCAGTGGAGATCTGAGGGCTGCTGAGATTCCCGTGCAGTTTTATAGAGGAGTACTCGTCAGGGGCAGTGGTTTTGAACGACAGGATATTTCCTTTGTTTTGCTAGTACTGGTTTTGGTCTTTTGCATGTGTGAGTGTGATTGTGATTAGAAATGATGAAGATGCTGTGGTCGCTGTGACTGTTGTGCACAGGAATCACAGAAGCACAGAAGGGTTAAGGTTGGAAGGGACCTCCAGAGACCATCTAGTCCAATCCCCTGCTCCAGCAGGGACACACAGAGCACGGGGCACAGGGTGGCAGCCAAGTGGGTTTGGAAGGTCTCCAGAGAAGGAGCCTCCACAGCCTCTCTGGGCAGCCTGTGCCAGGGCTCTGGCACCCTCTCTATATATGTGTACACACACAATGTGTACCCACACCCCCACACACTAGTTAAGTCAGAACCTTGACCTTTGAATGATTGAATCCCTGGATGAAGACCCGCTTTTGGACATTACCCTTATCTCCAGTGTTTTTAGAAGAGAGGACATCCCCAAAAGAGCAGGAAGTACTCATTGGCTGATAGATTTGATGAAAAAGTTCTGCAGTTTTATATCTCCAGGTCTTCAAAGGTGATATGTGAAGATATGAATGTCTTTGTATCTGAGTTCACAAGGAAACCTTCTTGCTGCTCATGGTCCCTATGCTTTCACATGTTTATTTTGTTTTTGTTTTGACAGCATTGAGAAGTTCTGTGCTGAAGGGATCTCTCTTCTGGGTGTGCTCGTCCAGTCCAGACACCTGAGAACAGTAGTCCATGTGCTGGATAAAATTTTACCCCTGTTTTACTCTTGCCAGTATTACCTCCTGAAGAATGAACAGTAAGTGTGATATGTTCTCAGTATGTTTATTGCTAACGAGCAGTGGAAGTTCATCTTAACTGTTAATTTATCGTGTTCCATTCTGGGTTTTGCATCCAGTATTAATGTGATACAGATGACTGGAAAAACTTCTGATTCACCAAGTTACTTTTTGTCTCTGGCTGTGATTGATGACACAGTTGTAGAAACCTGGGCTCCTGGCATCACGTGTACAGGCAAGGCTCGTGACACTGTCCCTGTGTCACACAACTGGGCTCTGGACAGCTGCACTGGCAAGAGCAAGTCTGTAGATAAGCTAGAGAGGTAAATGGGCAGCACTGGGAGTCTTCCTGAGGGCTGGACCTCAACTGTCTGTCCTGGTAAATTAGTAATATGGTCCCCTGTTGTCCTTTTGGCTTGGTCTACCTTGCAGTCTCTTGGACAATTTTTGAGCTAGATTTTAGTGTTCAAGTGAGTCAAGAACCGTTCCCAAGTGGCAGCCAATGGGGCCATCTGCTTTTGGACTGTAGGAGAGATAATAGTAGATGCACTGGTTGCTCTGTGCCACTCGAGTTCAGCACCACAAAATGGTCTGTGGCACATTTAACTTTCCATCTTGACGTCTCGGCTGCTCTGTTGATCTTGCTGCAGCCTCAGAGCACTCACAGGACATGTCTTAATATAGTGTCTGTTAGGGCCTACCACGTGTTCCTGGTGACATTGTCTTCTCCAGAAAACTAGAAAGTGAGTTTCCAGGTTGTCAAACACAAGCACTACTGTTGCTGTCTGAAAACTTGAGGTATGTTGCTGTGCAGTTATGCAGGGCAACAGGTTTATTTTGCAGCCACTGTTCAATTATCATAGGTTTTGGGAATGTCCTACAGTTTTAAATACTTGTGTGATAGTCTGGGGTTATTTTGTTAATTTCAGAGTAGTTTTGAATTTGCCCATTCCTTTTTTTCTTTTCCCCCTTTTTCTTCCTTTTCTTTCCTTTTTTTTTTTTTTTCTCTCCCCCCAAAGCAGGCAGTGCTGCAGCCATAATTTTCTATGCAAGGTAACATCAGTGTAAATAGACTCTTTTCTTGTGTAAATTTTTCCTAACTTCTGTGCAAGTGTGCATGTTGTGGCTGTAAGACTTGATAAGCTGTCTTGAATTACAAGTGCCTTGAATTGTGCATATTATGCCCATAATGTGGTTTAGTGGAGCAATTAATACTCTGCAGCATGGTTGTGAAGCAAAACCCTGTATACTGAGGTCAGCCAGTGCTGCTGAGCTGTGCTGCATACTGTATAAGTTTGAGTTCTTTAGAAGCAGCTCTTCTGTACGTTACATTGTAGGAGAAACTTTGGAATTGAGTTTTGCATTTGTGGACATCCCCAGGTTTTTATCATATGTCCAACTGTTCCTGCACCTGGATAGTGGAGTTCCTCAAGGTGTGACCCAGCAGGTTACCCACAAGGTAACACAGCACTTGACAGGAGTGAGCTATGGAGAAAACGTCAAGCTGCTCAGTAGTATGATGCAAGTAAGTGTTATGCTTTTTTTCTCCTTTTTCTTTTTTTCTTTTTAAACCTGTTAAGTGCATCTGTGAGTGTTGGAAAGAAATTAGAGTGCACCCCTAACAGTAGCATTTTTTGACCGGGTTAGAGTTTAAGGTCAGAACGGATATTGAATCTGCCATGAAATATCCTGCATCCGGCTCAAAGAGATGGGTTTGTTTTCCTAAAATTGTTCTTGAGAACACAGAAAGTGATGTCTTGAGTTTCTGAGATTACTTAAGTCTCTAAGATGGTTTCAACAGATGAGCGTTTTCTGTGTTTCAGAGGGAAGTGGGAAACACTTAAGATCTGTACCAGTCTGATATTAGGAGGGGGAGAGGGAAGGAATTCTGTCCTTACCTAAATCTAGGAATTCCTGTGACTGGGCATGTTAACAAAATGTTATCCAGATTTCTTGAAAAACAGATGTTTGAATTATTGGATCAAAACTGATAACAGTTAAAACTGTTAAAAAAGGACTGTGATATATAACACTACTTTCTCACTTGTGTTTGAGGATTGCAGTAGATACTACAATTTGAAATTTTGCTTCTGACCATTGACTTATGGTTATGAAAAATATTACTGGCTTGAAAATAAAATAATATTGTTAGTGCAAACAGGTGAACTAAGATTTGCTAAAATTAGAGGTAAAGGCTGAAGAGAAACACAGCTGCTCTGGGAAGTCCTCTTGCAGGAGCACTTCAGAAATAGATGTTATTTAAGCCTGCCGGTTGCAGAGGTTCCTGCATGTGGCCTATGTGTCTATTTTTACTGTTTAAGTAAACTTTGCAAGTCTTCAGGCAGCAGCAACTCTCTTCAAGGTTGGAGATGACAAATAGTTTATGGCAATGCTCTTTTTGTGGCCATGTGAAAATAATATCCTTTTAAGAATAGGCCCCCGGCTTCATGTGAATTAGAGTTCTTCTGAGGCTTTTCCTGAAGCTCTTGGCTAATTCTACCCTTTAATTTGGCAGACTCACATTTTTCTGAGCAACCAGCCAAACGGTGTGGGGTCAGCAGCAGTACTGGAGTTCTGGGCCCAGCTCCTCACCAGCCAGCAGCTGTGGCACAGGGACAGGGCAACGCTCTTCTTGATGGATCACTTATGTAAAGCTGCTTTTCAGTATAGGCAAGAAGACTGTGTGCAGAAGCTGCTCTACCAACAGCACAAGGTAAAAGGGGGATTGTTATTGGTGTAGCTGTTGAGGCAGTGCTCAGCTCGCATGTTGTTCATTCTAATTTTTGATGTACATATATTTTCAAGAAGAGTGAGGAGAGCAGTCATGATGATGAGCAATCATGAAGTTATACTGTCCAGTTTGGTTTGGAATAAGTCAGGATTAATGGTTTAGCTGATATTCAAATATTTTAAATCTGTTACTTAGACATTTAATTTAAAGATGTTCTATCATAGTATTCTGCAGCCTGTGGATCTTATATCCATAGTACTATCTAAGTACTGAATTACTAAATACTTATATTCAGTACTATATATAGTAAATATTATAGTGTGTGTGTGTATATATGTATATAATTAATATATATTCAGTACTGAAGTACTTAGAACATCCTCAGTAGAGAATGCAGTGGCAAACTGTAAAACAGAATCTTTTCATCAGCAGCAGCACAAATATAAGGAAGCATTTCAGAGATGGCTTTCCAAGCAAAGATTGTGAATTAGCAACATGATGAGGGAGGGAACCTGGTTTGAGGCACAAGGACATTTTTGTAGGTTGTAGTTCATCTATTGGGTCCTTGCAAAACAAACAAACAAAAAACCTATTTTTTGTTTCCTTGCAGAATGCTCTAGGCTACCACTGTGACAAAGGTCTGCTGTCCTCGCTCGTTAGCTGGATTGTGGCAGGCAACGTGACACCTTCCTTCATCGAGGGCAATGCAAATTCCTCTCAGGTAAGTGGTAAGAGGGTGTTGCAGGAACACTTCTGGTGTATGCAGTATATGGATGTTATTTTCTCCTGCTGTAACATCTCTCTGCAGGTGTTCCTCCTTTCTCCCTATCTCTGTTTGAGTTTTCTTGTGATCAAATCCTAATTTAGCCTCCTTCGGCAACCGTATTGCACTAAGGGAAGATGAGTATTTTGCGCTGATCAAGCTTTAGCTTGATTCGTGTCCAAGAATTGATATAATCGAATTTATTAGTAAAAAATAATATTAAATGTCCTTCATTTTTTTCCTGACACACTTATTGAGGGGGAAAAGAGGCAAAGACATACTCATCTGCTAATCAGTTCTTTTCTGATGAGTCTTTTTGATGTTAAGTACTTTCTCTTCCTTGTATGTACCTCTTCAAGCAATACAAACAAACAAACAAAAAAACCCTCCAGTATCCCAGCTGGAGATGTTTAGTACAGGTGGGAAGGAGAAGACTTTATTACAGTGTTTGAGGAGGTTAATTAATCTAGAACTCTGGATAATTCTATGCATGGTTCCATAAATCTGCTTTCCTCTTTCTTGCAGAAGTTTCAGAATACAAAAGAATACAGAAGGGAGTAGATGAGAGTAAGCAGGGAGGAAATTACTCATTTTTTTTGTGTACATGTGATATTGCAAAAAAAGGCTTTTCCAGCTTTGCAATGGAGATCTGGAAAAGACCTTGTAGTTAAGAAAACAGCAAAAATTTCCTTCCTCTGCCTGGTTTTGTGATCAATAATTTCTTTACTACTGTGTTGTACAGGTCTGGTTTTCATGGGTAGTGTTAAATATGGAGTCAATATTTGAAGAAGACTCACAGCTTCGCAGAGTTGTGGAGGGGGAGTTGGTTATTAACACTTTAACTCCTGATCAAGCTTTGAAGGTGAGAGAACTGTTAACCCTCCTCTTAATAGAAAACTGCTGTTCTCTTGGATTGTTTAGTTTTACCTTATGCTTTTTCTTGCTAGGTCAAAAGTGTAACTACTTAAGGCCTTACCTGCTTGTTTTTTTATTTTGGAAGAAAATATAGCTCAGGCAAAGTTTCTATTTTTGAATGGTGCATTTAAAGAGATTAATATGTAAATGTCTGATCTTAATATATCATGGTTTGCAGAAAACTTAATTCAGTAATTAGTACTTTTATATGATTTTTTTATATGATACTTTCATATGATTTTTTTTGTGGGTCATCTGTACATCTTGCAATCTGCAGTGGATGGTTTTTATAGCACGGAGATGGGAAGTGCTGATGGTTTATCTCACAGGCTGGAAAATGTCTCTTTACGTCAGAGCATTTTTCAGATTATCTGAATTTCAGAAACATCTGAAATTTGGTTGCTTGTAGGTGTGTCTGAATTACTTTCCAAAACTTTCAGAACTGTTTAGCTTTTTCCCTTAAGAAGGCACAGAGAGCCAGGTGTGTTTAAGCCATGTTTGCAATGTTTCTTGCCCAAACTCAGTCTGGAGTGAAGCATGTGGAGATGAAAGCCTTTCCGTCTAGAAGTGTAAATTTGGGGCTGTCCTTCATCTCAACTGTTGCAGTATCTTTTGATGAAGAAGTTAAGCTGGAAACACTATGAAAACAGATTTTTCTGGGGCTACATCTAGGTTGGTGCTCTCAAGCCTTTAGGAACTAGTGTGGAGAACATTTGTCCCTTGCTTTGTGTATCTGTATGTCCATGGAGAACAGCCTGTTGCAGGGAAGTGCAGTAAGACACTCATTTGGAAATGTTCTTTTTGCAGAAAGCCCAGGCCCAGCTGAAGTTGCCCATCGTGCCTTCCCTCCAGAGGCTGATGATTTACCGCTGGGCTCACCAGGCCCTGGCTACTCCTGCTGATCACCCTCTCATGCCACTAATCTGGCAGAAATTCTTCCTCCTTTACCTTCACCGACCAGGACCACAGTATGGGTGAGTCCATGGCTCTAGCACAACAACAACAACAAGCACAAATATATTGTATTTTAAGTGAGATTAGTGAATGCTTTGTGCCAAGGGCTCATCTGAATTGCTGGCACCCACTGCTTTTCTTTAAAGCAAATGTCAGTTTATTTAGAGATGCCGATTTGATTTTTTTTTTTTTTTTTTTTCTCTCCCATTTTTTAGGTTGCCTGTAGACGGCTGCATTGGAAGAAGGTTTTTCCAGAGTGCAGCTCATACTAACTTATTAAATGAAATGAAGCAGCGCTTGATAGAGGTAGCAGACTTCCACCATGCTGCCAGCAAAGCACTGCGAGTGGACAGTCCTGCAGATGGCAGTGACAGATCACCGGAGAAGGGAAGCAGCTCAGCAGATTACCTGACCTCCCCAGAACTGCACAAGGAACTTGTCAGGTAGGGAAAAACTTTCCCACTCGCTCTCATTCAATGCAGTGACCTGGGCAATGACTGAAGCTGAGTCTGAGTGGTGGGAGGTGTGAAGGGATGTGGCTCTGAGCTAGACTTACTGCAGACACTTCTTGTGCATGTGGAGTCATGGTCAAGTCCTTCTGGATTTTTTGAGAAGTGTTAGTTAAAATGATTATTTGAATGAGTCCCTTATTCTGGGAGCTTGGGCTTGCAGAATTTAAGCCCTTAGGTGCTTCCTCCCCAGTAGTGAATAAGTACCACACAAACAACAAAAATCATAAATCCTTCTGAGTTCTGTGTGAATAAGATTCACAACTGTAAGATAAGATAATCAACTGGAACTTGATTAATATTTTGTCAGCCTTTTATTTCCCTGCTTTTATTTTCCACCAGAAACCTGGACTGCTCCACAGCCAGGTAACCCTTATGCTCAGGAAGTTTCATGGCCAGGTGGATGGGAGGGGAAAAGCTGGTAGAGTTCAACAGGGCTGAGTCTTGGGACCAATCTAGTTGTGTTTTCTCATCAGTTATATTTGTAGAGAATCCATGAGTTTGCTAATCAGTGTGCAGATTTAATGACCTTCTATATTCAACCAGTAGTATGAAGTCTGAGACCTTACAGCTTGTTCAGGAACTCATGTTGGAATAACAAGGAAAGGACTTTTTGAGGATGAATGACATGTTTGTGGAAAAGACAAATATGATTCTGCTTTCTTTTGTGTAAAGTTGCTCCTGTTGCTGTAAAAGCTTCCATGTGTAACAAATGCAAAGTATTAGTGTGTGTGTGTGTGTGTGTGTGTGTGTGTGTGTATAATACTGTTTGCAATATTATGTATGAAATTGCATGGTAGTGTGAAGGAATAATAAATTCTAACTGGAATAGCTGCAAAGAAAAGTTATTGGAATGTTTTAAGGAATGGCAAAAGCTTACTTCAGTTGAGGAATGTGATCAAAAACTTGACTTGTTAGCCAGCTGAGGAAAAGTAGGCATGTTTTTATTTGCCATAAATGTAGTGATGGCAGTGAGGGAAGTGTATATGTGTTGAAGTACAGTGTTAGCAGAGGAAGAACTGGGACTAAATTGGACATGAATTTGAGTCTTAAGAGAAGTTATTGGGTGTAGCAACTCATTTCAGGTGTGAGCTTTTGGAGCAGTCTCTCTAGAGAACCAGTAGGGCAAGAAGCCAATCTTGCTCAAACATTATTATTTTTTTTCTTCATTAGCCTTCGGAGTAGGATTATAGATGTAGTTCCCTGACTGAAGAGACGTTTCCTGTCTAGATCCCATGTGCTATTTAGAATAATTATTTTGCTTTTTAAAAATTGTGTTACTCTTGACTATTGCCCTGAATGTTTTCTAAATAGTATCTTTCCCTTGTTGGTTTTTGAACTGACACTTAGATGTTTCAGATTCCCCTAGATCACTACATTTTTGAACCATGTCTTCTTAAAACATGATTTGTTGCCTTAACTTGAACACCCAGAATCACACTACGGTGTAATATATGCTCTGCACATACATGCAATTAAGGTTCCTATTGATTTTTATTTTTTCTTGTCTTTTTTGCTTCTCAGGCTGTGTAATGTCTTTGTGTTGTGGTTAGAAGAAGAGAGCTTTCAGAAAGGAGACACGTACATTCCCTCTTTACCGAAGCAGTATGATGCATATAGACTTGCTAAAATCATGCAGAATCAACAGGTGAAGTACTTCCAACAGTGACAATCTGAAATCCAAAATTCACTTTTCTGTGTGAAGTCTCTCTTAAGGAAACTTGAGTGTCACAGGTTTTTAATACGCATGTGGCAAGTACAGTAGCTTTACAGCTCTAACTTATTATTTTGCTAAGAATCCTATGTCTTTATGTTTAAATCAGAATTCACATGCAGTCTTCTTGCCTGTGCTGATGAGAATGCAGTCCTTATTCTGTACTGTGTTATGTCTACATCTATGTTTTTATANAGAGAATTATCTAAATTGGATCTTTAAGTAGCAAAGGACTGGGAGCACAAATCTGCTCACATTTGTAGTTCGTAAGAAGTCTGGACAGGTTTAAATTGGTGAGCGGGGAAGTGAATATTATTCTGCTCGTTAAGCCTAAAATAATTAAAAGGCTTTGGGAGGGAGGCTTTAGAAGAAGCTCATTTTGTGCCTCCGAGTGTACTGCTGCTTTACTCTTGGTCCACCAGCATGTGTGAGTACTGAAAATGCAGCCTATTTCAGTCTGAACTGTAGTTAACTCATGGTTAGGGAGTCTTTCTCTTGTGTCTTTTAAAAGGAACTGAGTTTTGATTGTCTCTACCCTTCCTCTCTCTTCTAGCCTGCTAGAATTTACACCATGTGAGTCTGTCAGACTTCTCTAATGGTCATGAATGCTTTTCATGGCTTATCTGTGTATATATGATAATACGTCTGCCTTTTTTTTTTTTTTTTTTTGTGATTTAGATTCTTTTTCTTCCCCTGGTAATGTGTTACTATGACTTAAAACAAATGCTGTAGTTTTATTTAATTACTTAATACCCCAGCTACTGGAATGGGTTTGCAGTATGTGATAACAAAATGGTCACAATAACTTGATTGTTTTGTGCTGTAGGATTTGTGGATGGAATACGTCAACATTGAACTCATCCACTATGAGTTTCAGGAAGCTCTAAACCTCTGGCTCCAGGTTCAGCTGGAATCACATACGGCCTCCAGAGCTTCTGCACAGCAAATGGATTTCACCAACCCTGTATCAGGTGGGAGATAAGGAGAATATGAACCAGTCTGGGTGGAAAGAGTTATTAACAGGCAGAATTCTTGGTTCCTTTAATAACACTTTTACTCATATCATCCCTTTGTTAATACAGTTAGCGTTTTCTACAGATATGTGGTTTTTGTGATGTTCTTGCTAAGATGTCCATGTAGGAGGCTCGATTCGTTTTTTTTGGTGCAAAATTCAGTAGTGGCTAGAGCTTAATGGGAGAGCTCCCTCAGGATTGTTCCATGCAGAGTATGCTCCAGACTGGCTGAATTTTCCTTGCAATTTGGGAGAGGGAACTAGCAAGCAAAGAAGCAACACTGCTGAAAAGAGCAATATTGTCTCTGCTTTTTCTGAGTTGTTTTTGTTGTTGGTTCCCTGTTTGTTTTTGCTGATGGTGTCTTTCCTTGCTGCTCTGTGGCATTATAGCACAGTGAAAGGCTTGTTCTAGCATCAAAAGGGATTAGGGTCATGGTAGGCTTATTAAGGATAAGGCAGGATTGGATTTTTGAGGGGGCTGATTAAGGAGTAGAAGAAGGGAAGAGAAGGAAACTGGAACAGGATTGTAAATGAACTGGCATTTGGGCAAGGAAGCTGGATGGGAACAGCAGGAGGAAAGAACTGTCCTGGAAAGAGTCTGTGCTTTGAGAAAAATAATTGGAGCTGGTTATGCTGGAGAAGTAGAAAACTGGAAGAGCAGAGAATACAGGAAACCAGGAAAAGCAGTGGGGCCTGGGACCCTAACGCAGCTACTCACTGAAAATGAGCTGAGTGAAATAAACTTGGTAAACACAAACAGATCCATTAAATGACTATAAAAAGTGAGGAATCTTGGGAGTATAAATATTTGCTCATTGTTAAAAATATGCTTCATGGGGGAAAAAATCATAATTTTCTTAATCTTGTACATTTTTCTAGCCAAAGAGAGAATAATGAATAATTTGAAGAAGTTTGATATTCCAAAGCCCCCTCTTCCACTCCAACCAGTGAAAGCTCCTGTGCCAGTTATTTCCTCTGCCAGTCTAGTAAGTCAGAGAGAAGCAATCCAGCTGATGCGCACGGACCTGAACCTCTTGCAGCGACATGCCAAGTAAGACTTAGCTTTTTATCTTTTATTTTTTCCACTGCACAGCCAGTGTTTCTAGCTGTGTTCAGCTGCTGTTTCACTGTTTGACTAGCAGTACTTGATTTTGTTCTTGTTTCTTCCTTGGTTATCATGTCATTATTCCACTGTTCTAATTGACTGCACAAGTTGTATCCAATGACTGAAATCATCTCCATCAGCTCAGGTCGAACATCTGCAGTTTCTTTTTATTTGAAATGCTTCATAAAGCAAAGCCCCTGCTGTAGCCTAGATTTTTCTTGACAATGAGGTTAATTTTAACCAACCTCATTAATGGTTGTCTGAGGCAATGGAACCCTCCAGAGAAGAATCCGACTTCTGGCAGTGCTGGCTTTGCGTATGGAAGAGTGCTTCGTTTTTAATGATCTTGCTATGGGAATCCAGCTGAAGTATCTTCAAAGTTTCAAGCAGAGTAAATGAATGCTCTGAGCTAGTCTCACCCAATGTAATTTGTTAGTAACAACATTAAAAAAAAAAAAAAAAAAAAAAAAAAAAAAACTGCAAAGGCTAAAAGGGTTGCATTTAAATGCTTCCAGCAGCAATTTTCAGTGGGCGCTTTTCTCTGTTGACTGAATCATCCCATTCAGTCTGTCTTTGGTGGGGGGGAAAAATAAAGTATCTTCCACAGTAGGCAATCTGTTTAATTTCATGCCAGTTTGTAATAGAATAATTAAAACAAAAAATCTTATGCAGACTCGAGTGTAGTTGTGTTTTTCCTATGAAACTGTTTGTTATTACTTTGAAGTGCTGTTACTTTGAAGCTTAACTCAATTTTGTTTAAAGATGTTGGTAACTTGAGCAATAAACTGCTTTCAGGACTGCGGCTGTGTGGGAATCGCAGCATGTTGCCCTCAACAGCGAGATCCTGGACACGATTCCCAGGCT
This sequence comes from Nothocercus julius, assembly GCA_013398735.1. Lineage (NCBI taxonomy): Eukaryota > Metazoa > Chordata > Aves > Tinamiformes > Tinamidae > Nothocercus > Nothocercus julius. The sequence goes on from VZSV01000045.1 coordinate 592,815, forward strand.
GTTGGTCAACCGGGAAGAGCAGATCACCCTCCACGTGGAGTGCCGCGGCAGCTCGAATAAAGGCTGCCAGGGTGCAGCTCAGCTAACAGTCCAGGTTAGAGACATGGTTTTGCCCCTGTTTCTGGACCTAAATAATGCCATTTAAGTGATTGAATGGTTGCAAGAACCAGTTTATTTGGTGTAGTGCTGCCATATACCCTTGAATACCTCCTGCGTATTGTTCAAAAGGGGTTGCAGATGATCTGCTGAAGACTTAGTCCTTGCACAAGGCTTGTATTTCTCAGCTTAAATTGCTTCCTGATGTGTGAACATAGGAATATGTTCACTGATGGGAATGTAAGTATGAAAGTGTTCATAGGAGTGTTTGCATGTTGCCTAGTATGTGAGTTTCTTGATCCTCTCTCACTTTTAATCCGTATGAATTAAAAGTATTACTTAAGACATGGATCATGTTGTCATGTGATAAATAAGAATGTGACCAAGAATGTGTGCTTGGGCAGTATGTACTAAATCTGATCAAAATTTTTGGGGAAAGCAGCCTATGTTCAGAGCTGTTTGCCAGGCTTTGACTCATTATTACAATTAGTTGAAGCATTGGAAGAGTTTTAGCAGAAGATGCTATTTTGAAATGAATACCTTTTCTCATTTAGTTTGAAGGGAAGCACAAAAACGAAGCAGTGAGCCAGCAGCTTCATGCTTTACGTAAAGAAGTGAGACAACTGCAAGCAGAAGCCACAAAGCCACCTTCTCTGGGTGTTGTGGAAGCAGCAGTACATGTGGAAAACTTTATAACGTAGGTTGTTCAGACACTGTTTTAGGCAGTGTTGTTTTATACTTAGTTTTCTGTGTATTGGAGTTAAAATGTGGAACTTGTTTGTATGCTTCTGGTAATGAGTATCATCCTGGCTGGACAACAGAGTCTGGATCTGTATGTTTCTAAATAGAACTTCTGAAGGAACAACTCCACGTATTTTCAGAAGAGGTAACTGGTCATTCTGCCTAAACAGGGCACATAGTACTGGCTTCTACTTCAGTTTATTGTACTGAGCCATTAAGTAACCATTCTAACCCTACAAAAGCAAATGTTGTAATGTCAGGGATGCTATGTGAAACTTGAATAGCAAACTTGTACCATAGCTATCTCAGCCATGAGCTGTAGCCATTCTTAACACCTGTGTCTGTAGGCTTTATCCTTTACTTGTGAAGAAGGTAGTTCTGTGAAGGGAGTTATGAACCAAAGCCATCTCAGCAACTTGGCAAAAATGTTAAAATAATGTAATGGAGAAAGGACTATATAATCTGACTTTTTGGGTGAATTAATAGAGTAGCCCAAGGCCTTGTCCTTCTTGAGGTCTTTATCGCAGCTTCTAGTTAAAGTGAAAAAGATCAAGAAAAATGGTGTTGGAAAACTTTTTGATATCCCACAAGGCATACTCACCTGGTAAAACAGTATTGTTATAAAACAACAACTGTTTCTGCTTGTTCTTCTTTTTCGTAAATCTGAAAAATTCTGTGTATGACCTAGTCCTTAGGATTTACATCTGTGGGATTCCATGTTTTTCCAGTGTTGTTTTAATGCAATTTGTTCAGACTCAGACTGCAGAGGGCTTGATTTGAGCTTAATAAACATTCAGTTGGCAGAGTGATAGTTAAGATTATTTCTGTTTTTATTCTTTTATAACTGAGTCTTTTATGTTGGCAAGTAAAATGGTATGTTCTTACAGTACCAGTGTAGTGTAGGCACGTAATGCATTATTTCAGGGAATAATTGTGTTCCTCCTTTAGTTTGAGAACTGCAGTATGAAATGTCTTTGATCACCTTCTACCTCTGTAAGGTTTGGAGGTGTCACTTAAGATAGACCACACTTGATTAACATTCAAGCTAGAAATAGCCATTTTTAATAGCTATAAGCCGAGAAGAAATTCCTCTGTCCTTATTATAGATTGATTTCCGTACTTGAGTTTAATCTGCCTTTTTTTTTTTTTTTTTTTTAAACAGGGCCTTAATAAATATCTACAAGGTGCAGCCCCTGCCTGCAATTCAGAAAGTTGGAATTAGCTTGTTTTTTACATTAGTAGAGTATGTGTGTGATGAAACCCAGCGCAACCCTCCCACGAGGCAGTTTTTCTCTTCCTGCATTGAGATTCTTGGCCAAGTGAGTTTATTTTCTCTCTAGTTTTGCATGCCTAACACTAACACAAATAGACCTTCAATACCAGCAGGCTAAAATCTTCAGAAGGTAGAAAATTCACTTCTGAGTTTCTACTCCATTCTTATCTCGGCTAACTGTATAACATACGTAGCTTATGCAACAAGTGCAACCTTAAATTCTTCTATGAGTGCTCTGGAGAGAGAGAAAAAAAAAGGCATTAGTCCCTGCTTTGTGTCTAAATTGTTGCTTTGATGTCTTCTGTTTCCATGTGCAACTATCCTTATTTCCCTCCTAGGGCTGAGCTGCAGAAGAGCATGGTCAT
>VZSV01000045.1:610377-634090 GCA_013398735.1 Nothocercus julius
GAAATTTTACATCCATAAACACCAAGTTCTGACCAAGTTCTGAAACTTTGGAACATAACAAAAGGTAGAAGGAATTAAAATGAAAATAATAATGCTGTCATTGTTCTGCTTTTCAGGACTCTGTGTAGGCTGTAGTCACACTAAGACAATATTCACACTAATATTTGCTTACCTGAAGACAGGACTTAAAAGCCCTATGACAAATAAATGTTCCTTTTCCAGTGTGTGCGCCATTCATGTTGTTATTTCAGTAAGTAGGTGCATAAGAATAGGAAGGAGTAGTGAACTAGAAATACAAGCACAGTAATTTATTTGGTAGAGCTTGTTTCTGTTCTCAGAAATAAACAAAATGTATTCAGGATATATTCCAATATCCATTGTAGATGGCAGTGCTGTCATAGTATGTTTATTTTTAATGAAAGTCAAAGATGTCCATAAGATATTGCTGTATTTTGATGTGTATTTTGATTTACCCTAAGACCACGTCTTCAGTGCACGACATAAATATATGTCTAAATATGTCAAATCTAAGTCGTGGAGTCACAGCAAGCCTTAAAGTATCTATTGTGCTGATCTCGAAGGAACAGCTTGGAAAATATGAGGTGACTCGAAGTGGCCTCGTGTGATCGATCGTATTTGTATAAACGCTGTATTTGGAGGGCTCCGTGCTCTCTAGCAGATGAGGATCTTCCAGGGGGATGGTGCCCAGGGTGGCTCTGCAGCTGCCTTGTGACACCCGTGAAACACAGGGACCAAAGCACACGCAGCTAACAGCATTTTCCTTGTGTCTATAGGCACTGAATGCTCTTGAGTCTATGGTATCAAACAAACAGTACATGGATTATCAAGAGCAGCTCTCCCAGGCTTCGCAGTTCATCAAGCATCCAGAACACTGTCTTCGAGACGGCAATAATCTCTTGGCTCTGCTTGTTAACACTCTGTACCCAGAAGTGCGTTATCTGGACAGCATACGGTAGCAGCACGGGGCGCCAGCATCGTCACGCCACGTCGGATTGCTCTGGTTTGCATTTGAAGCTGTTTTTGTTGCACAAGTAACTTGGACCTGCAGATTCCCACTTGAAATAAGTCAGAGGTGTGAGTGAGAACTGCACACTGGCAAGTTTTATCCTTTCTTTAAAACACTTACGATCTGTAGGCCTGTGGAATTGCTCAGTTTCTGTCTGCTGAAAAGACTTGATGATCCTCCTGTGCATGATACACATAAGCGAGGAGAGCACCTGAGAATAGATACCCAAATCATTAGGCAGCAAAGATCATCCTTGATTCTTGTAGCATCTTAAATTTTTACTTTGTGCCTTTCCATTTTCCAGTGTGTCATCACTTGAGCCGGTGCAACCTGGATGGGGGGTTGTCTGTGGAAGAGCTTTTGACCATCTTACCCAGGATACCTCTAAACCTTAAGTTACTGTGTGTTTGGAGACTTGCAAACTTGTATTTGGGAAGATAGTATTAAAAATATAAATTCTTTGCTCTCCCACAGATCACTGTAGTTGAAAGGCATCTTTACAGTCTTCTGTTTCTCTATATACAAGCTAAAATTTGGACTAAAGACGTGTATGCTTTTTTTTTTTTTTTTTTTTCCCTCCCCCCTGCCCTGTTTTCGAAAACCTAGTGAGTTTGCTTCCGTGTTGCTTAATTGAATGCAAGTTGTTTCTGGCCATGTTGTTTTGGAGTTAGATGAAGTCTAGAAGGTCGTCCTCAGGATTCCTCAGTGTATGGGAGGGGAACAGGCAACTGTGTTCATGTTAAATAAGTACTGGCTTAGTTCTGAAAGTCTGGTTGTTTAGGAGATAGGGGTTTATCAAGTGGACACCTCTTGAATTTTGTTCTTACATTCTCAGCTGGGTGTGACATGACAGGGTTTGAGATGACACTGTGAAAAGCTATTTATCTTGTGTTAAATTTGATGATTACTTGTTAAAAGTACTTGTTAAAAGTACTACTTATGAAAGCATGAGCAGTGAGCCTGCCAATCTGTTGTTGCAGTGGAGAGACCACTGGTTTTGTTGCCTTTTCTGATTGCAAGATGCCCCTTTTTTTAGGGAAAGCAGCAGGTGAGTTTCCCAAGTTGCTCACGTAACTTTGGCCATTTTCTCCCTGATCTATTCCAGGGGGTCCAAGGTCCCAGTCTGTACACCTTTGCAAAGGAATAGGGACAGCTTTTCTGTGTTGTGTCTTTCTGTTTAGAACATGGTTACACATTAAACTTCAGTTTTTGGCCACTGGTGGAAGGAAATGTGTTCCCTACTGTGTGTTCCATAGCGCGTCGCTGCGAAGGATTTGTGCTTACCTGGGATTTCCGTGCTGGAGAAGAAGCCACCTCTCTCCTCTCGACAGATCCTGCTAACTCTGCCAGCTGGGTCATTCGATCACTTTCATCTGGTCTGACAGTTCTTTGCTCTATCTGCGAGCCTACACATTTATGTAGATCCCTCTGCACATTAACCAGACGTCAGTGCAGCATGGTTTTTAACAGACTCTTTTGGAAAATTCACAACTGGAAGGAAGTTTTGCTGCTTTTTTTTTCTTTTTCTTTTCCCAGAGACTGAAAAGCACTGGTTTTACTAGATTCGATGTTATCGGTCGATTGTGTAAGAAATGTGAAAAAGACAGAAATATATGTATGAGATGCACTTTTAAAAAGATATTGTTTCAGCTGTTGAGTTTTTACAAATGATGTATTTATAACATGCTCTATCTGCAAAGACCATGCAAAATAAACTTGAAAAATCAAGTAATTCCTGACCAATACTATGATGTTCTCAGCTTGATGGAAGAGCTCCAACAGGTAATACGTCTTTGTTCTTGGAAATGAAAGCGTGGGGAAATGGCACACGGTGGAGATTTAGGGAGTCTTCTCTTTGAAATGCAGGAATTAAATCCTTGCTCTGCTTTTGTTCATTGTAGCTTGTACATAACACAATGGGAGAAAGCTCAGCTGTGAAATGGCAGAAATGATGCTTCTCTGTCTTACTAAAACTCCGCAAACCTTTTGGGGCTTCTTAGTGTCATCCTTTCCTCCTGTTTCCTGTAGTTGCACTCTGAGGGCGCATGTACCTCCCATCTCCAAAAAGCTGTCTGAAAAGAGATGTGGTGAATAACATCTGATGCTACCTATTTGTCACTCTGCCTACAGTGCAACCTAATGAGTCGTTAATGCTAGGTGAAATCTTGCTCTTTGTCTACAATGTTTTCAAGTCTCTACAAACCTGTTTTTTGTGTGACTGTCTACACAGCATGGTGATTATTGCCTTTCCATAGTTATTGCAGGAGCTGACGTTTGAAGTCATCCAAAGGGCATGGTATTGATGGGGTCTTGTCTGAGCTTCCACCAGCAAGAAGAGCCTGAAAACAACTGTGCTTTTTCCTCAGAGAACTGCTCATTGTGGGCTGCAAACAAAATGATTTGCCAGAGTCGCTTGGTGAAGGTTATTTTCATTCAAGCTGCCTGTTATACCTGATGTGCCATAGAGTTGCATGTGCTCTCTCCATTTCTCTTAAATTGATCTCATTTTGTATGGGTAGGAAGGAAGAATGCAAGTCCACCTATTATGTCAAGCATTTGTTCTTGTCCTAAAATCAAATCTTAAAACAGTATTTCCTGACAGAGGTAGGGAATCAACCCCATTGTGCTAAATACTTGATAAAAGCTGGACAAAATACAGCTGCTGTCCCTTAAAGCCAAGACCTTGGTCTGTCTAATCCTAACCTGCAGCATTGCTTTTTTTGAATATCTTAAGTGTGACTGGGTAATCTCAGAAGGAAGACTAATTTTGGCTTGCTCGTATCATTGCAGCTCTCAGCAGCTGATGATGAAGTCTGAATAACAACTGTTTAATACCAATGCACCTTCTGAATAATGTGTGGAATTTAGAGAGCGTATATATGTGGCTTTTGCAGCGTTTGTCTCTGCCAGTGCTAATTGCAATGGAGTGAACTGTTAATCCGAGGATTGCAGCTTAAATATTTATTAGGAAAAGAGGTCACATAGGGCAATGGACATAACAGTTGAAAGTGGCATTACCTTAAGATAATGCAGTGGAGTGGAAAATGGATGCCTGAACAGCAAGTGTGAAATACATACATTGGTCTTTCATGTGCACATGTCCTCTGGAGTGTCCCACAGGGACAGAGCATTGTGTCCCTTGGGATCATTTCTGGAAGCTCAGCTGATCAGTGGAGCAACAGCACATCCTCCCAAGTCCTGACTATGGCTTATACACAGATGTATATGGATAAACTGCAGGAAAAAGAGAAATTAGGACACTTAACTGTTAGGCAAAACAAAGTCAGTATGAGGTCGCTTTCTTTCCCTTCATGTTCTTCTGAAATAGCTGCCTCTTCCGTAGCATCCTTTGGGCATCCCAGTTCTTCCCATTTGCTGCACTATTGGGTGCTGCACTCAAAGCCAAATAAGTAGAAGTTGAACAATGCTGATCCATGAGTTTACTCACGGATTTGAATTACTGCAGATGTTGTGACACTGGCAGCACTTACGAGCATAACATGCTGACACCGTGCAGATGTTCAGGTCCTGTTTTGTGCTGTTTTGTGTGACTTCTTACTCTTTCATCTCTTCTTGTTTCATTAAACCTATCTCCATCCCTGCCAGGATTGCCAACTAGGATTTAAAAGCTGAGGTTAGATTATCTTCTTGCATCTATTTTCCTTATTATATTGGACTGTTATCTTGTTGCTCATTTAAAGCTGTGTGCTCTGGTTTAACAGGATAGATGTTATGAAGAGGTAAAATTGAAAATAAGAGCTCTCAGTAGCAACCCTTTGATGTCCAGAGCCTCTCTTGGTTTGTGGCTCTTGGACTACAGGCCTCCCTGACTGGTTGACTTGCTTCATCTTGGAGCATGGTCAAGGCTAGCTGGGGACTTTTTTGTGGATAAGAGAGGACTGGTGAAACATGAGTGTGGTTTACACCATAAGGATGATCTGCACCCTATATTGTTGCTAGGGTCACCCAAAAATACATCTGTAGCCATTGTGATGAGATAGGGAAGAGTATTGGTCAGGGACTACAGCTCAGAAGAGTTTAAGGGATATGTTGGGGCTTAAAGGAATTTCTTTACATAATGGATAAACCATTTGGAAATTATCCTAGCTAAAAAGAAAAAAAAAAAATTTTAAAGTATTTTGAGATTTTCTGGGGGAAAACTGGTTATATTTCTTAGCACAGCTATCTCATAGAGTTTTTGTTGCTGCATTGCCATGACTGTTATATGAAAGTCCTGAGATTGAGCTGCTGTGTGCATGTGCACTTATGTACCAGTTGTGGTACTACTAGCAAGAGTTACAAGTAAATCTACATTATAGACCACCTTTGAATTTCCTATTCTCAGCTCTCGGGTTTCTGAATTTTTTATTCATTTAGTTCTGTTATTGCTGGCTCTAAGCTCTATGTATTTCTGACTGGTTTTAATATAACTACTTTTGAAGTAACTTTGGAAAAAAGTCTGTAACAAAACAATGGGAGGAAATGATAGACTCCCATCTGCTTGCTAAACGCTGATACAGCTTGAAAACTACAGATTGACTGGACGTCTTAGGTAGATTCTCTTCTACTCTTCCATCTCCATCCTTCTCTTTATCCATCTTCTCTTTGATGGCTGCTCTTGCTCACAAGTCGCAGCCACGAGGAAGAACTTGCCCCTAGAAGGCCTGGTTGGCCTTCCATCTGGCTGTCAACAGCAGTCTAATATTTGGGGAGTCCTATATTTGCACCTGGCAAGCAGGAGATCCAGGAGAGCCAGTGGCAGAGAGCAGGCCCTTAGGCGCGTGTGGCCGGAGCGCGGTGTGCGGGCAAGGCCGGGCTGCCGCGGTGCCCGCGGTCCAGGTTCTCGTAGGTGGAGTCCTGTGGCTGGGCCCTGGCACGGAGAGAAGGGTAAGGTCACCATGCGTTTCTGGCTGCATTAATCTTTCTACGTGGCTTTAGCTAATGGTGAAGGAGCTTCGTAGCACGTGTGACCCTAATAGTCTTAGGTATGGATCCTCTCCTGTAGCAGGCAATTTTTCAGTGTCTGGTTTACAACTAGTGTTTCGAGTCTTGAAGGATCCAGAAGGATCTGCAACACTCTTAATATGAACTGTTGCTGCTCTTCTGCTGCTTCAGGGACTAAGGATGGTTGTAACTGATCTCCCCCCCACTTTAGAAGTAGTGTTAAGGATCTTCTAACGTATATGCAGAGCATGGAGCATCTTGGCTTTTAAGCTTTCATTTCTGTCAAGATACAAATACATGGTACTGTAGTCAGGGGTGTCATATAGTGACCCCATCCCACCGGTTCCTGCAGCCATCCCAGGGGTGGGTGATGGTCCCATGGCCCACCTGAATTCTGCTAGTGCCTCCCAGCTGCTGCTCAAGTTGCTCATTCTCAAAGCAGCTCAAATCAGTAGGTCAGTTGTCACCTGCACCCAAGCTCAGGCCACAGTCTCTCAGAGGGGGACCCTTGGCCAGCAGCCCAACCCCGTCCGTGCCCCAGGAACCTGCTCTCAGGCAAGAAGGTTGGTGCCAAGACCAAGGACAAGTGTGTTTCTCTCTTTAGCCATCTCCAACTTCCTACTGGATGCCATGAATTAAAGGCAGGATGTTCTTACCGCGCCAGACTGGTTGGGGTAGTGAAGGGACCTGTTAAAGGAGAAGGAAGATGCGAGTCAGCAGGGTGGTCAGAGGGAGCTGCCAAGCTGCTCTTTACTACAGCCTGATTATAAAATGCCAATGAATGGAGGGAAGGAAAGTATTAGTAGTTCTGTGGTTACTGTTCGGGAGGGTAGAAATTAGGCACCTGAATATAAGGAGCAAAGTGTTTCTGGCTGTTCTTATCCCTCCTACAGTTCAAGGTAAGCAGTAGCTCTCTGAATTACTGCTCTCAGATTGTTTTTAGACCAGTGGCATCATGTTTTTACGGGCCAGAGCCCCAGATCCAGGGACTCCTCCTGCCCTAATTCTCACTGCAACGCATCACAGCAGTGATGATGCACTAGGCTGGGGGCAGAAGTGAGGAATTTGGGGGATTCTAGGCTGTAGCTTTCCTCTGTAACCTTTGGGAAGTCTCTTAGTTCGCTCTGTGAGCTGTGTCTTATCTCTTACAATTAAACGTTTCCCTGCTGTCATGCCCTTGACACACAGGGAAATTGATATTTCGCTAATGATTGTGAAGCACTCGGATATTGAGGCCCTGGGGACTGAGATGGGCAGTCTGTGCAATGAGGAACCTGACCCTGGGAGATGAAAGTATTTTGAGGGATGCAGTGGAGGTAAATCCTGCCCAAGGACTAGATGGAAGGAGTTAGTAATTAGTCTACACACACACACACACACAAGTGTGTGTATATGTGTGTATATATATATATATATGTATATATACACACACACACACACACACACACACACACAGAGCCATGTATAGGTGTGTGTATATATATGTGTGTGTGTGTGTAGACAGTGGTTTTTCTAACTGCACTAACTGCACGTGTTTTAGTTTATTATTCTCTCTTCTCAGGCCTAGGGAAGCTCCTGTCCACCCTGTCCGTTCCAGAAGACGACCTCGCTTCTGCGGGCTGTGACCAGGAGTTCCCTTTCACTTGCTCTTGGGCTTCCCATTCTAGACACCACCTTCCTAAGGTGGAAAATAATCACAAAAAACGTCCTGCCTGATTTTCTCTGCTGCGTCGCTTTGCTCGTTACGGGCCAGGGGAGGAAGACCACCCGAGGAAAGAGCGAGTGATACGAACCTCCTCTCCAGAATGCAGTAGAGCCCACTAGCACCAGCAAAACAAGCACTTTAATTCCCAGCGGCACAAAAACGAGGATCAGGAGCAGGGAGCTGTTGGACGCTCTGAATTTGTAGAAGTAGACGGCCCCTTCGGCTCTGCCGTGGCTGTTGACGGCGGTGCACGTGTATTTCCCGTCCTGCGCCAGGGCCTGGAGCTCCTTGGTGACCTGGTGGCTCCCGCTGGTGACGGAGGTGAGGCCGCTGTTGAGGGGCCCGCTCCACGTCAGCGCCGGGGCCGGCTCGCCCTCGGCCGTGCAGCGCGCCGTGACGGAGCGGCCGCCGCCGGCGCTCACCGTGATGTTGGTGATCCTGGGGGCGGCTGCAGCGACAGCGGCCAACAGGAAGCGCGTTAAGCCCCAAAGCTTCATCTCTATGGGGGCCAAACTCTTCTCGGGGGCGGCCAGTGACAGGGCAAGGGGTAATGGGTGCAAGTTGAAACCCAGGCAGTGCCATCCCCATGTGAGGAAGAACTTCTTTGCTGGGAGGGTGCCGGAGCCCTGGCACAGGCTGCCCAGAGAGGCTGTGGAGGCTCCTTCTCTGGAGACCTTCCAAACCCGCTTGGCCGCCACCCTGTGCCCCGTGCTCGGGGTGTCCCTGCTGGAGCAGGGGGCTGGACTAGATGATCTCCGGAGGTCCCTTCCAACCTCAACCGCTCTGGGATTCTGTGACTCTGCAATTCATGCAAAGGGGACTCTGTGTGTCCTAGCAGAGTGTCGCTGGCATTTGCATTTCCTTTCCTTTCACTTTACACCTTCATTTTTCCCCCTGTTTTTTTTCACTCTTTGTGTGTGTGTGGAGGTGCAACCTGTGTTACACCCTTGTCACCTCTTTGCAGATTACTGAGCTGTGGTCGCCTTCAGCCCCTGTCACCCTGGTGGGATGGGACGAGGCAGAGGCCCTGTGCTACAGCAGGGCAGCCAGCCTTGAAGAATGGCAGTTTTCTGTGGTTTTACCGTAAATTACAACCCAGTGACATCTGAGACACAGGTCTGATGAATTATTGTCAGGACACTTCCTTTTTACCCTCAGGCATAGTCAATATTTGTTGTTTCACTTAATCCTTGTAGTGACCACTGAAAAGCTGTTTTAGCTCCCTGGTTTCTGTGGAAGAGCTCACTGATACCAAGATAGGGCTGTTAATTATCCTGTACTTGCAGGGTATGAAATGGTGTGGCTGAATGAACAGGGGTGAAGAACACGTGAGGGAAGCAAAATGTTTAGGGAGGTACTGTTAAGAATTGTCATAGTTAGTCTAATCTCATGGACTTCTAGTTTTAGGCAGCCTGTAGGAGACAAATCTTGCTGCTCTTCTGCCCTGGTCCTGCCCTGTGTTAGGGTCAGCCAAGGAGCTGCTCTAGATGAAAGGAGAGCCCAAAATATCCAGAAGTTCCTGAGAAGTAACTTAACTCATCCTTGTACTTTGCCTGGACACCTGCAGTGCGCAACGGGTATCTTCCCTTCACAAGCAGAAATCATGCAACACACGGTGTCCCTGCACACGTGGTTAAGCTCTGAGCCTGTTCCTGAGGCTACGTGTGTCCCTGAGCGCTCTCTGCATGTGCAGGCACCCCCTCAGATACAGCGTTAGAGTCTTCCTGAGCTGGGTCTCCTTAAATTTGGGTGCTGGGTGTGAATCGAGCTCAGGGCAGCCTGGGGGCGAGCTGGCCCCACGGCGTGGGAGCCCTGGAGCTGCCTGCGAGCGACGGCAGCAGAGGAGCTGTGTGATCTGCGCTGGAGATTCACCCCCTGCTTGCTCTGCCATGCCAGCTCTGAAAGAAGGTGTTTTGTTTGTTTGTTTGTTTGTTTTGTTTTGTTTTTTTCAGCCAGATTATCATCTGAACAAGAACAAGCCGTCCTGCGGCGCTGCGTGTCTGCGCTGCGGACACCGTGTGGGTTTCAGCAGGAGCAGCGCCATCCTGGCAGGGGTAGGGTGACGCTTTGAAATGGAGATTTTGGCATTGAGCTGATGTATTTCCCCCCTCCCCTAGTGTGTTCAGCCTCCTTAGGAAGGAGTGACCCCTTGTGTATCCATCTAACAGCTCTTGCAGTGGGTCCTGAACTCATTTGGGATTCAGATGTCCCTCCTCTGGCTTCTCTTTCTCCTGTCACTAAACGGAGGGTATTTTGCCTTGTGTGACTGTTGTCTAGCTGTCCACCAAAGTTGCTGTGCCTTGTCCCTGTTGCACCTGTAGTTTCTAAAGAGTCTGTAGGCAGGTTTGGAGAGGCTGGGGCTAGGCCCTTTCCATGGGGACAATATTAAGTGCATGTAGCTTCAGGCACCTGAGGCAGCCTGAAATGCTGCTTTTGCACACAGGTGAAGAAGGATGCCCAGGACTGCCCCTTACCCCTGACATCCAGAGTCTGGCTGCTTATTTATCACAGTTTCTGCTCTGTTTTGTTCCTATTCCCCTCCTTGCATTGTACCTCTCTCCTCATTACTGGAAGACTTTAGAAGGCAAAGTCTATACCCAGCCCAATTGCTGTAAAATCTCCCCCAGGGTTGGCCAGCATTAAAAAAGCCAGCCCTTTGGAAGAACATCTCGGGTGAACATCTGCTGTCACTGGCCTGCTCGGTCCTTTTGATTTCCTCATCTTTTTGACTTTGCTGTGGGGTGGGTTTGCGTCTTACCTATTATATGGAGCTTTAACCCATTCCTGCTTTCATATTTGTCATGAATATCTCCGGAGAGCTCCACTCGGCAGAAATACCTCTCGCTGTCGCTCCAGGTCAGGTTGTCGATCCTGATGGTGAGATCCTTGTGCCGTGGGTTGCCAAGCAGTTTGTACTTGTTCTTGTAGCTGACGGCAGTCTTGCAGAGCTCGCCGGCACCTTGCGTGACGCACTTGAACACGACCGTCCCGTTGTAAGGCTCCCTGATCCTCCAAATGGCGGTGAGGGTCCGGTCGATGGTTTTGTAGGGGTGTGTGAAGGTACAGGGCAGAACAGCCGTCTTCCCAAGTTCACCCGTAACGTCGGACGGGACCTGAACGGACCAGCCGCTGGTCGGCAGACCTGGAAGCAAAAAGAGACGATTTAGATGGTTTTACGCAGAGCGTTGCACTACCGGAGGGGGAGTTTGGGATCCTTTCTGCGTTTGCTCCATTCTTAGCCGTAAAATGGGTGCTCTGTTGCCTTGGTGGGCCCTGTGCTCACTGACGCCGGTGCTGAGGGCTGGCAGGGGATTGAACTGCCCAGTTCTGTGGTGCTCTTAGCTACTGATCTTCGGCTGCACTAAGGGGGCCGTTTCTCCGGCTTGTGTTGGAAGCAGCTAATTGTCCGAGCTGGCATCTTGCTTTTCAAGTGAACAGCCGCAACCGAAGTTGTGGTAATACTGTCTTTTGCAGTGGCCAGCTATTTCTTTTGTGCCCTTGGAAGCAAGAAATTAAAAAAAAAAAAAAAAAAAAAAAAAAAAAAAAAAAAAAAAAAAAAAAGTATGCCCAGAAGTCCAGTGGTTGTCAGCAATGAAATACAGTAGGTTAGCAGCCCTGTATTTGAGCCTCCAACAACATTCCAGGGCTGTAGGTTTTGTTGTGCAAATTGGTTGCTGCAGTAATTTCTGGAGAAGGTTGTGATGTCTGATATTTCTAATTCTCTCATCACACAGTGACATCTTATTTGTAAGATATAAGAAGACCAAAGCACTGACTCAAGAGATACTCATCTTACCAAGGCTGGTGTGAATAGGCAAGTTCCCTATATCTCATCCCATGTGACATGTAGGAGGACGGAGCCTGTGTTACCAGAGCAGGTTATCATCATATGGACTCTAGCTGCCAGTGACTTCCCAGATGGGCCTTGTCCTTTTGTCCCAACAGGGGAAATTGTGAGTTTTCCAGATAGTATGTTGCATAGAGTGGGAATTTTGCTCTCCGGGGCAAATCTGGCTACTGAATCCTCGCACAGCTGGGGAGTTGAACCTTATTGCTGCCAGACTCAGTTTCACCATTTTGTCTGGTGATAAAAATAGTCTTCACTTGAGTCAGTGCACCCCACTCTTGATGCAAATTTAGGGAAGATCCTAAATTTCTCATCCCATTTCTATCTGCCAGTAACCACAAGCACCACAGCAATCCTCACCTCACCTTCCCACATAGGTATGCATATCTGCGGACTGTGTTGGTAGCTATAAACAGCTGTTACACCACACTGTGGCATCAGGAATGTGTTCGGCTGCGTTTATGTTTTCTAAAGCTTCCTTGATGGCTTCATTAAATTGGCAACATTCTCAGTAGCTGTGATGAGAACACGTGGGAAAAATGCAGTGGCCACCAGTAAATAATTGGTGCCGATCCCTGGTCTGGCTGACTTCCCTGTGATTCGTGGGGATTTAGCTGTCACGTTAATCATGGCAAATATATCTGAAGATAAGGGCAATTTCCTTATTCTTGTTTCTACACTCCATAACATTTGGCAAATTCCTCCATGACTCTGCAACTAGAATTAATTTACTGTGTGCTTCACAGTGGAGAGAGGCCAGTATAGGACCAATTAAGTTATTTATCTGGAATTGGTGGCAAGCCGGTATTTTAATTGCTGAAATCTGGCGTGGGGCTGCCTTGTCATTTGCTAAAACAATATAGTTGCCTTTTGCAGCCTGGGTAGTCTAACCTAGCAGGCGACATGGCCAAGGGAACTCTATGAAGCTCATGGACTCTGAACACTAGGAACTGTCAGTAAATATGCAGAATGCTATTGCTTTTCCAGTTTCTTTCATGTTCTGTATTTTGACACTACAGAATTAGCCCTTTTCCCTATTGATCAGCTGTCTGACTGCTTTTGGATCTTCTGAATCCTGCTGTTGCTCTGAGGGTTTTTCTGATCAGAGGCAGATTGTGAGTACAGGGAATGCAGGTCTGGCATCTCACTGTTCCCATTCCTGCCACTCTTGGCGGTGAGATGTGGCCAACAGTGGCTGCTTGACCGTGGCCTGAATACTTCATTTGAGTTCTCAAGTGCGTCAGTGTAACCCCTTAGTTCTGGAGGGCTGCGAATCATGTACTTTTCAGTGCATAATTTGCTTTCCTCTGTCACCTTTCTGGTCTGCATTTTTTTTTTTTTTTTACTATTTTATTTTAAGCAAAGAGCATTCCATTAGCACATAAACATCCCCTCGCATGCTGCATGAGAAATAATGTTAAAAATAATTGCTTCTAGTATCTTCAGCTCCATGCATTTCTATAGAAACACTGTCTGCCTGAAGACCTCAAATTATGGGTGGAGGGAATTGTCGGCATCTGGTTGTAATTTCCTTGTCAAACTTTTGTTACATCCCTAAAGCTTTGACATGATGTATCTTCCATAGCTTCCTTGTGCTATTTATGCAGCCTCTGTTTGTTCCTGGGATTGAAGGCCTCATAAGGAAAAGAAGTTGATGGGCAAATAGGAGAACGCCAGGTAGCAAGGTAACCCATGAAAGAGGCTGTCAGGTAAATGTACCTGCTAGTTGTCAACGGAAATGATTTGAAGTCACAAACCATGGCAGAAAGACCAAGAGCTGGAGACTACTATGGTCACTGTTTGATAGTATTCCTAACCAAATCCAAATGATTTTAATGGAATTCAAGAACATACGTAAACATGAGTGTAAATACTTGGTTATATTGGGCAAGCTTCATAGATTGCAAAATAATCTCTAGGAAGGTCAAACAGCATTCCTGGACGATGGTCAAAATGCTGCACCCAACTGAAAGAAGAAAGTTAGATGAAGATGAATTCCCTCCACATTTTAAGAAAGGAAATAATCTAAAGACGTCTGTGACAACTGTGGAGTCAAACTTCAGGTTTTCCAGGATTGTCACAAGCATCTGGAATGAGGAGCCTTTTAAGCAGCATGATGGATTGGACAATTTTTAGAGAACTAGTTGTACCAGGCAATTCCACTGACGCTTCAAGTAGAGAAAGAAGAAAAGCTGTTATTAGACAGGGAATTGTAGCAAGTTCAGAACTCACCCTTCTTGAAGATACAAAGGAGGCACAGAAGAAAGAAACCAAACCTTTTCATGCTGCTTGACATTCCCCACAGAGATGTATCAGCAAACCAGAGCTCTCTGCTACGGCTGAGCTACTGATATCTCAGTCACAAAAGTTTTTTTTCCAGGAATGGAAGAAGCTGTTTTTTCCACCCCCCCCTCCTTGGAGGGAATGAGTTGTCTGGCTGAGCCGGGACTGGATTCAGATATTAATAGTTTTGTGGTCAGTCATGTGCAAAATAGAAGGGAGGGAATCGAAGTGTTACCACTTTCCAGCCCAAGGAGGAGGAGCGGGAGGGGAGCTGCAGGCTGGGGCTGTGAACTCCGGCCGCATGTGCGTGATGGGGCAAAAGGGACCAACTTTCAGGTGCTTCAAAATGCCTCATCGGGAGGAAGTGCTGCCGAAGGAGGTCAGCGCTCTCCTTGCTTGAGGCGGTTTGTCTCCTTACATCTGGGCTCTGCAGGTCAGCTGTACTCTACCCCTCGTGCTTCCCACTTGCTGTCGTCCCTAGCTATAAAACACCTTTGGTGACCACTGTGCCCCAAGCTGCTGTTGTCTGAAATCGTGAGGTCACTTCTCATCACGAGCATCTCTCCTCTCTCTGCTGTCAGTGAGAAACTTGTTCTGTAAGGCACAACATACTTCTGGACTAAATTCTGCTGGGCTCTGTGTCTGTACTATCCTGTGTTTGTTCCAGTGATTTCGGTCCTTGGGTTTTCTATTTCCAATCAACTCTTCCAGCCACCTGTCTAGAAGATACCTACTTTCTGTAACACTGTGTGAGAACGGCTGTGCACCCCAGCACCGCTTTCTGGAACACACGTTTCTGATCATCCACTGGGCTCACTGGAGGAATTTGGTGATGGATGTCATGCAGAGCATCATGCAAAGGTCCTGTCTGGTACATAATTTGAGAACCAGCACTAAAGGCTTGGATAGAAATGCAGCAACCCTACTTGTGGTGAGGCCTGAAGCAGAACACACCACTGATATCTTCCCTAACTAACTCCAGTGCCTTTCTGCTGGTGGCAGGAATTACAAGTATCGTGAATATCTTCAGCATGGTGAATATCTGCAGGGGCACAGCCTCACTTGTGATCTCCCTCCTGTGGCGCCCCGTGGTACCATATTCTGCCCCCATTCCCATGACTCTGACAGATCATGAGTCATTTTCCTCCTTGTTGTTACCCTGCCTTGGAAACAAGCTGAGCTCCGGCTTCTGCTCTGAATCCGTGTGCAAACACTCACTCTTTTCCTCGGGGTTTAGCCATAGCAAGCTTTGCTGTGCAGTTTGCAAACCTGCAGGGATGAGGGCTTATGACATGTTGCCCGTGCTCCCCCAGTCTCCTCTGCCCTTTAGTGATGCAAAGTTTTAGTCCTGGAGTGTGTATTCCCGCTCTGGGCTCAGCCTGAAGTTTGCTTATTTTTCTTCCAGGCCTCCTGTCCTCCTAAGTCGCTGCAGGAGCCCCGTTGCCTCTCTCCTCCCGGGGACCAGGGCGGCCACATCCCTGTGATTTCTTGTCCGGACGGCAGCGGCTGTGCAGCCACTGGAGGGCTCCCATGGCTAATGTAACAGCTAAGAAGCTGCTGCTCAGTGACATGCCCTGCTTTCCCTGCACCCCTGAACCACCTTCTTCCCTCCAGCAGCACTGCCAGGGCTCCGCTTTGCGCCCGAGCTGGCGGGAGACCCGTACGAACAACCCGTACCAGGCTCAGCAGAGCAACCTGAGCAGCCGAGGGGTAGAAACTGCGCGCGAGAGATCTGTGCTCTTATCCCGTCTCTGTTATGCACCTTTTCTGTCCAGCTTCCCTGTTTTTCCATGTGTGCTGGGTTTAATTTTTTTTTATTTGTGCTGCAAACTTGTTGGGCTTGTAGTTGCCTCTAAAGCACTGCACCATTCTTAGCACAGGGGGTCTCTCCTGTTTAAGTGAAGTCTATGTATAAAGCGTGTTCTATAGTGAGGCATAAAAGACCGATGGAAAGAATAGCTGCAGTTTACTGTTAATATGTACCTTTCCCTTTCTTAATGTTTTATTCTGGCATCTTCTAGACTAATATCCAATAAACCTTGCCCATTCTGTAGGGGAAGCTGCCTTTTCCTTAAAGGGGGGCAAATGTCGTCGTTTAGGGCCTGATCCAGGAGTGCAATGCTCAGAAAAAAATCCTGTTGCTTCCTAAAGCACTTGGAGTACAGCCCGTAATGGCTGCACAGTGCTCAGAAATGCTTGGACCAAGGCACTGAGCACCTTGCTGAGCAGGTGTCAGCCCATTCACTTCAACGAAGGCAGCCTAGGGGCACGGAAGCTACCTGGAGGATACAGCAGACAAGAAGTTTCTCAGCTCTTGGGTGGAAAAAGTATCCCATTCTACTAGTGGGGGTCCACAGTTGTAATGCAGAAGTATCAATCGTTTGATTTTTGCTGGCCTTCTGACTGACTTTCTTTTCAGACCGTGAGAAAGCTATTAGTAATGAAATGTATTTCCCATACTTGAAAATACAGAGGTGAAAATCTTTAACTGGAAATGTTTGCAAAATGCTTGAAACAGCCACAGACTTTGTTTTTTTAAAAATTGTCAGTGACAAATCCATGGAAATTTGGGGGAAGGAGAGTTCCCTTTTGCTTAGACTTCTTTTTGAAAATTGATATTCCCCCACATCACACATGCAGTTGTGTTAAAAAATGCTCTTTTGTTCTAAAATTATATAATCTTCTTGTAGACAACATATGGTGATTTATGCCTTCAGACAGAGCGTTTCAAAACTCGTCTTGGAATGCACCCAGTGGTTGGGAAGAGTTAATGCTTTGGGCAACTAGATCTTGCAGTGCCTCTAGCAAGCAAATGTTGCATCCTGTGATGTAAATGAAGACTTGTAGCCCAGTTGGAGATATTTGGGATGGGTTTTACTAGGCATTTGTCCGATGCCCAGGCTCCGATATGTCACTTGTCCTTGCTCAGTGCGCATTCCAGAGCGCCGTGCGCGCGCAAGAGTTACGTCTTGTGTATCTAAATCTGAGCCTTGATTTTCAGCCACTAGTGGAGATACCAAAAGTACGTTAATCTTTGATCTTTTCACTCCCCCTTTCAGACAAATTGCATTTGCCTTTTGCCATACCAGTGTTCTTAGACTTCTTAAAAGCCCTGACAACACAGGATAAACAAGCACGAAAGCGCCTCCGCTGAACAGCGTTTTGCTTCCTCTTAGCTGAGGGGTGTACAGCTTAGCTGGATGACAAAGAAAAGGGGAAGAAATTGGCTTTCTTTTTTTTTTTTTTCCCAGATAAAATCCTTATAGTCTCTGCTCCTGGCTGTGATTTATACTTTCTCAGAGGCATTGAGGTGCAGCAAAGGTGCCAATCTGAGGTAAAATACAAATTAGTGTCTTGTTCTTCCGTCCTGTAAAACACAATTCTGGCAGTTTTGCTGGGAGCAAGGGAGCTTGACTCCTTTTTTTTTTTTTCCTCTCTTTCTCGCACCGTATCAGCGAGCTCATTTACCACGTTCCAGATAGCTGCATGTGAGCAGATTCACAGAGAGCAACTTGTCTACAAGGCTTCCTTCCAGGCCAGCATCCTGCTAAAGCAACGGGTTAACAGCGGTGAGGTACGGGGAGCCATCTGGCACAAGCTGAGTATGGGCATGAAGGAGTTTTCCTGGTCTTCTTCCACTGATTGGTGTGATCTGGACTCGGTGTCAGCTGTAATGACCTTTTCCTCTGCTTTTGTGCTGAAATAGCATCCAAAACTTTGGAGACAACTTCTGACCCAACAGCCAAACAGGAAACCTTCTATATTTATCATATGTTCTTTTTTCTTCATAATAAATCTTTTTTTAAGGGACATAGGGAAGGGCAACTATTGCTATACCACTTGGTTAATGTCTTCCCTCTGTGCTCGTACAAAAGCAGCAATCACAGATCTGGTTCCGGAGATACCCAAGTGTCTGTGCTTCCATATGCTATGATAGCATATCGAATTTAGAGAATGGAACTTTTTGAGGTTTTCCCACTTGGAAGATAGATGAATCCATTTAAACAGAAAGGACCTGTAAATAAAATGAGATGAACCCGTAAAAAAACCGGAAGGGCAAGGACAAATTTTCAGCAATGGAAAGGGAGGGAGGTTTCTGTCATGGTGCCAGAGGTCTGGTTTGTAGCGTGTTCTTTGTCAGCTGGTGGGGGATATCTCATGCTTCCATCACCTTTATGGCTGTCTATTGGCCTGTAAATAGCAGCACTGGGTTTTGAAGGACACTCTTGGAACAGGACACCGACTAATTCCCTTTAGCAAGCGCCATCGTTAGACTTTGTTTCCTTGGTCTTTGTCTCATCTGTCTACCCTGAGTCCTGGTGGCACTGAGAAAGATGAGGGGTGTGTGGCCTCAGGAGGTCTCTATCTGGGTGTTGCTTTGGTTGTAGTAACTACCTGCTAGTAGCACCCTAAGGAGTTATATGCCATACCATATAGCTTAGAATATAAGGCGACTGAGCATCGTGCTCCTGCTGCTGGTGTTAACCAGAGATACAGCTTGAGGAGTCTTCTGGATCCAACCGTGTTGCTGCTGCCTGTGAGGATGAACTGACTCCATCTAAGGTCTCCTAGCTGCCTGGGAGCTTGCAGCAGTGTTTTGGAAGGGGTGGTTGGCAATCTTTGCAGGCAGAGCAGAAAACACAAGGAATTTCACAGCAGGTTGGCCCCTCCATTCCGTGGTATCCCATGCTCCACATCTCCTGGCAGACAGCAGCTTGTTCCATAACCCCTCTGGCCTTGCTTTGTGCTGAACACCGGATGAAGTTGCTGCAATCTGTGTGTGCCTGGTCCCCGAGGGTAGCAGAGGGCGCTCAAGGTGCAGCATGTCGCTGGAGAAGGGCATGTGAGAGCCCCTGTCACCGCAGACCTGCGCAGAGGGGTTGTCCTCGTGCAGGGGTGTCTGTGCCTTTGCTGACAATGCACCCCCAGTGCGAGGACCAGACTGGAGCCATTTGTTCCCTCCCTCCGAGTCTTAATTCCAAGATTTGCTGCTTTAATTATTTCAGTGGCACGTATAAGTCCTGCCCCTATTCCTTTGAGGGTGCCAGTCTGCACATGTTTGATGCAAAAGCCTTATGTTTTGTCAAAGCTGGCACTCTTCCCTGGAGAGACTGGGCCTGCTAAGTAGCTGGGAGGTGAATCCAAGAGGCTGATGGAATTTTCCCTCTGACTGCTTTCTGCCAGCTGAGCCATGCTGAGTTTCTCAGGGAGCCACTGTGGTTCTCAGGACGCTCTGCCAAGCTCCCCTGTGTGTCCTCTTGATCCTCACAGAGCTGGAGGGTAAAACAAAGTACCTGCAGTGCAAGGAAAGTACATGGGGGTGGGGGGTGAATGAGGGATGGGGGTGCCTGAGCAGGCAGCATTCCCGCAGGTGACACTGAGCCTGCTCGGCGCCGCGCGGGATGTGGCCACCACTGCGTCAAGCTCCGGTGTGGAAACAGGCTTGCTTGTTCATTTATGGCTCGGGTTTCCTTTTATTCCCTTAGAAAAGGGAGACTCTCCTGCCTGCCCTGTTGTTCCTGCAGTGCCTTGGGCTATTCCATCAGCACAGGTGCAGTGGTGAATTCATGGGCCATCAGCAAGGATGCTGGTGAGCCCTTGTTGCCTTTAGTGAAGTAAGCTAAACAGAGCTAGATCCATCTTTAGATGATTTTCCTCTAGCAGGCAATCGCTGCAGGAAAAATGAGGCTTGTGTCTTTCCGAGTGCTGGCAGAGGATCGTGGATAAAAGAGCAAATGCGTAAGGGAGCATCCCTCCGGTAAGGTGTCCACATACCCCCTGACTTTGCAGCTCATGTCCATATGCTGAAAAGAAGAATGGGTCTTATTTCTTTAAAATGAGACTTTCTGTCTCTACTGCTGGCTGTTCAAAGCAACTTGAGACACCCACTGATAAATGAGGGCTCAACTTTGCTGTACCAAGACAGGTCAGAACCATAGGAGGCAATGAACCATGGCACCTTCTCCAGGCAGCAGTGGAGTTTGCGTTAAGGCAGCCTTTTATTACAGGCTTGCAGAGTTTAGTGGGGTCATCTAATCCCAGCAGTGGGCTTGGTCATAAGTTTAACCGACAGCATAGATACACCTGACTTATTTCAAGCCAAAGCAGGGATTGCTTGATGTTACCATCAGGTTACCAGACAAGCAACTTACGAGACCTTTGACTGGACTGCTGCCTAAAGACACCAATGGAGAGTTCCAAGACTGAACACGGTGCTGCTCACGTCCAGGTGAGCTTGGGTCTCGTGAACCACTGCCCGTCCTTCCTCCCCGCCTGGCTGTGCTACGTGCGAACAGTGATGCTGAATGGGGAGGGCTCTGCACGTGATACAGCTTTTGTACAAGTGCCTCCTCCATGCAGGTCTTTCCTGCAGCTCCAGCTGTGCCTGTGGAGGTTTGGCAGGGCAGTCACTGTGGGGTAGTTCGTGTCCTTTGGGCTGGGGAGCGCTGAAGCTCCGCACGGAGCGGATTCCTACATGTGGTGTTGGGAGTTAACCTGAGTGAGTGGGGGAGGCAACTGGCAGCCCAGAGACACTAACCCTGCCCTTTAGCCAGATCCGAACCACACGTCTCATTAAAGGCACTTAACATGTCACAACAAAAGAAGTCCCTGCCCACCCTTCCTCCTGTACCATGAAGGGAGCTGTGGAGTTTTGTGTGCTGCGTCTTTCCTTGTTGAATCAGCAAAACAGATCACTTAAGATACATGCTCCTTTAGTAGTGGATTTCAAAGCTCTTCCTTGAGATATGAGCTGCATAGCCCTACTCTGTAGGTTGGGAAAGGAGCATGGATTGATTATGTCCATGGCTGAACAGAATGTCAGAAGCAGGTCCTGAACTTTCCCTGAATATGAAAGGCTCTGCCAGTGAAGCAATGGGACCAATGCGTGGGCTGGGCTTGAGTCATCCGTTATTTCACATGGCAAACTCAGAGCAAATTCAGAAGCACTTAATGCTCTGAGTCCTTAGAGGCAGATTTGTTGCCTGGAATGCAAACCCTACTCTCAAAAACCTCTGGAAAGGTATCTCTCTACCTCTTGTTATCACTCACACTCTGCCTTGCCTGAGATCCTGAGATCCTTTACCCAGTCGCTCTAGTCTGAAGTTATGTTTAGAGTAGCAAGTTTCTTCTGCAAGAAAATTATTCTCTTGTTCTTTTCTTTTTCTTTTTTTTTTTTTTTAATTTACCTAATTTACCTGTGGCTACTGCCACAGAAAGCAAAGAGCATCTTGTGGCACTCAAAAGGATGTTCCAGTCTGTTTTTTTTTTTTTTTTTTTTTGTGTAGGGTCTGATAGTTCCTAGCATTTCATTGACCCAAATGCAAAATCTAACCTTTTTGTTGGTTTGTATTTAACAATACTGTCTTAAACTGGTGCATGTCTGAAATGTGATTAAGGCCTGGACTGCTCAGCCTTTTGTCCCTCCTTCATCTACAGCCATCAGCCGAGTTGATGTAAGTTGATGTCTCTTGGTGTAAGCTGCCACTTTACAGCTCCAGAGGTGCTCCGACTACTCCTCAGCTCATGCAGTGGTGCCAGCAAGAAGTTCTCCATTCTTTGTAGGCATCAAGACTTTGTGCTCACTCTTAAGTATAGCACATGTTTGAAAGGGATGACTTTCATGGGGAGGTTGAAAG
This sequence comes from Nothocercus julius, assembly GCA_013398735.1. Classification (NCBI taxonomy): domain Eukaryota; kingdom Metazoa; phylum Chordata; class Aves; order Tinamiformes; family Tinamidae; genus Nothocercus; species Nothocercus julius. The sequence goes on from VZSV01000045.1 coordinate 631,821, forward strand.
TGCAGAGACCACTGTGCCTTTTAATCTGATCTAGTATATAACTTTCATTATAGCGCAGATGGTTTTCATCCATTTGCCCTGAGCTGAGCTCCAGAACTTGACCTAGTACCAAGTTACCATAGGTAGGAGGAGGAAGCGAGGCAGTGCGCTCAGGCCCTTCCCCACCAGAGAGGGAAAATGTGGGAGGAAAGGTGATTGCAGAAGGGCTTCTCGAAGCCAGGCTGTTGAGGTGATAAATGAGGAATGATTGAGCGATGACTCTTTCCTGTGAACTGCATCCAGAAGCAATGTTCTTTGATAACCTTGATCTGATTGTCCTAGGATTGTCTTCGTTGCAGTTAAATCTGCAATTGAGTCATAGGTAGAGGCAATTATATTTTAAGGACGTGAGCTATTAGAGTATTGTGGACACTTTTGCCTTTAAGGGTATTACTGCCAATAGTCTGTGTAGGTAGTTCATGACCTACCTGAAGGGCAAGCACTGTAGGTGCTGCTGAAAGAGGAGGCCTTCAGCTGATTGCTCAGAGAGGATGGGGATACAAACTCAGTTCCTTTTCTTGCTGGAAGAAGAATTAGCTGAGATGAAGGTGGTGCAGTGGAAGCTTTGCTTGCCTTCATGGGGTGGTTTGCCCCTGCTAGGAGCCAGAGAAAGAATCATTTTCTGCTTTCTGTAGCAGGGGTTCTGTAAGAGGTGGTTTGGAGATGGGATTGGTGGGATTGCTATTTTATCTCATTTGGGGATGTTATTTTGGAGCTCTGTTTACTGAGAGTGTGAAATTTTGAGAGGTGCAGACAAAAGGGCTCAATAGAGCATGTTGCTAAAATATTATTCCCGTGTGCTTGTTTCTTATTTACCACTGCCTCACAAGAGCTCTCTGATAGCCAATGGAATATTTAACAAATTCCTTTCCAGTTTATCAAGTCACTGTTCTGCAATGTTCAGCAATCCTTCAAATCAGAGCCCTTGTCACGTGTGTGTTGGTAGGTGCCCAAGGCTGGTGGTTTCTCTTTCTGTGTTGGTACTGGAATCTGCTGGTTTGGGAGGTCCCAGTGGTGAAAATGCCAGGAAGAGTCATGTGAGTTATAGCGTATAAAAGCACTTGCATTTGCTTCCTTGGGTCTTTAATAAAACAGAAGTGTTCCAAAACATCCCCTGCTAACACTTTCAGGTCTCTGTAACCTTTACTTAATTGCACCATTACTATAAGCTTGCCTGGCTCTTTAGATATCAAGTGAGATAAGGTCCCTGCCTAGGGGAGCTCGCACTCATTTAGCGTGGTGAATTATGACATTGACTCCTGGGATTAAGATCAGAGGCTGATATTGCGGAGGAGAAGTGTTTGGCGGAGTGCATTGTTCATATCAGTTCTCAGCACACGTGGGGCTGGAGCAAACAATCCACCAATTTGCATCACTCAGTACATCCTGCTCACAGCCGTCGGGGAAGTGGCCGCTGAACCACCGCGGGGGCCTCGCAGGAAGCTCAGAGGGCAGATTAGAAAGTCAGGTAGCACCAGGGGAGGGAGGCTGCTGAGCACACAGGAGGCGAGTCTGGAAAGTGGGATGAAGAGCTGGAATGTGGGGTGGCACAAAGACGCGGCAATGATCTGCAGCCCGGAAAAGCAGAAGTGAACCCCTTCTGGGGTTTCCACACTCTCTTGGTTTGGGTGTGAGCTTATCTGCGTGTGTTTGAAAATCACTGTGCCTTGTCGCAGCATGTCCTTAAGTACCTAAAAAATGATATCTGGCCCTGGATTCCCCATGTTCTCATTTCTGGCAGTAAGAGGAGTGTTTCTGCTTCTGATGGAGAGCTGGCTGGCTACCACCATTCATAGCTAGGCTTTGAAGGAGTGGGCTGTAGGTGACTGTCATACAGAGAGATTTTGGTCTAGCACTTGGTGAAATAGAGCCAAGTTCCTGTAAGTGAAAGACATTGCTTATCCTGAAGGAGAAAATTGTGTTGTAAAAAAATTAGTCCATGATATGGGCAGGGAAGTCGGGACAGAGATGTGCCTTCTCTGTAGTGTAAACTTGCCTGGCAGGCTTGACTGTTTTGAATAAATATTATTTTCCCAGCCTTTGGCCCTTTTTCTCTTTGAATGTATAAATAAATGCCTTTCAGTTAACCCCTGAATGCTTTTGGATGGGTTCCCAGAAGCATTCACGCTGTGGATGGCTGTGTCACGTGCCTGAAGGCAGCGGTCTGCTCCAGCGCCAGGGGCTGGCCGCCCTTGCCGCGGGCCGCAGCGATGCGGGGGTGTGTGTGTGTG